>JBBDGP010000830.1:120000-383988 GCA_037952835.1 Lithobates septentrionalis
TACACACACATGAACTTTAATGGTCTCCCAGTCTTAGTCCGTAGGGTTCAATATTGAGTTGGCCCACCCTTTGCAGCTATAACAGCTTCACCTCTTCTGGGAAGGCCGTCCACAAGGTTTAGGAGGGTGTCTATGGGAATGTTTGACCATTCTTCCAGAAGCCCATTGTTGAGGTCAGGCACTGATGTTGGATGAGAAGGCCTGGCTCACAGTCTCCGCTCTAATTCATCCCAAAGGTGTTCTATCGGGTTGAAGTCAGGACTCTGTTCAGTCCAGTCATGTTCCTCCACCCCAAACTCCCTCATCCATGTCTTTATGTACCTTGCTTTGTGCATGGGTCCAAATCATTTGGTGGAGGGGGGGATTATGGTGTGGGGGTTGTTTTTCAGGGGTTGGACTTGGCCCCTTAGTTCCAGTGACGGGAACTCTTATGGCGTCAGCATATCAAGACATTTTGGACAATTTCATGCTCCCAACTTTGTGGGAACAGTTTGGTGACGGCCCCTTCCTGTTCCAACATGACCAATGCACAAAGCAAGGTCCATATTGGCAAAGTAAATCGTCTTTTCCTCTACTCACGCTGTTTGTATAAACCTTTTTTATTTTTTTTCTATTTGCCACCTAGATGGGGTAAGTGCGGGAAGACCAGCAGACAGCGAGTGGTGGGGGGGGGGGGGGGGGTTGGTGGTTGTTGTTTGCCCCCCCCCAAAAAAAAAAACACCAGCCGCCACTGGCATATACACAATTCAGATTGAAAAGAAAAAGAGCAAAATTAAAAAAAGAAAAAAAAATGTATTTCATTTGTAAAATATCTTTTCAATGCTTTGTACCATTGCTGACAGCTGAAGTGTACACAAAACAGTTGCGGTAGTGATCGGTAATCGGTATCGGTGAGTACTAAAAAAAAAAAAAGTATCGGTACTCGTACTCGTAAAAAAAAAAAAAAAATGGTTTTGGTACATCCCTATTAAAAATGATAGAGTAGCACTTTATTACATTTTTATTTCACATGCAAACAGCGGGGTTCTTCCTAACTGTTTAAAAAGAAAAAAAATAATAATAATAAAATATAAAAAAATAAAAAAACGATTTACTGACACATAACAAAAAATGAATACAACACCGGGGGGAGATAGCTGGCAAGAGCCGGTACGAGCCTCGCCAACCTCGGTATGGAAAAAAAAAAAACCTCAAAAAAAATACACACAATAAAACGACAAACACGGCCAAGTCTTAAGTGAACTGAACATATCTCTTCAGCCGGAGCCTGGAGCCAAGTTGGCACGGCAGCAGTGGAACCTTTTTCTGGTGTTTTCTATAAAATGTTCTTATAGGTCGTGATTGGATTTGGGGGGGGGGGTGGGGAACAGTTACAAGGTCGGACTATAATTTTAGAGCTGTAACACTTTCTCCCAGAAAAGCCCAAATTAGAAAATTAATGCGGTTGGCTGGGAAAGAGGGGGGAGGGGTTATTATAATGGCGATATTTTCTACCTTCGAAGGTAAGGAAAAAATAAAAATTGCAAATAAAAAAAAAAAAAAAGCTTTATACAAACAAGTTCGGTTCAAAGCGAGGGGAGAGTCTCTGTGACCAAAATATTCCGTGTGTTTATTTACTTTGGGGGGAATCTTATTTTAGACTCTGGATGTTAAAATTAGATTTCTAATTTATTTTTAGAACCGGAGAGACGTCTTAAAGGAGAACCTTTTTTTTTCAGAGTTATTATGGTAAAGCTGACCTGAAAGTGGCACTAGACGAGACTTTCCCTTTTGCTTGGCTTTGTTTGCTGTTTCATATTTTTATTTCTGTATTTCTAGATTAAAAGATTTGTCAATGATTTATCTAGATCTCATTCTATAACAGAACATATCATTAAAGTGCTTGTAAAGGCTGAAGGTGCATTCTGAAGGTCAGCCCCCCTATTACTTACCTGGGCCCCCTCTCGATCCAGGTATTTGCACAAAAGCCTCGGCTGTCCCAGGTCTCTCTCACCTCATTGGCTACAACACAGCCATTGGCTCCCACTGCTGTCAGTCACAGTCAGTGAGCCAATGAGGAGAGAGCGGAGGGGGGGGAGGTAGAGCCGAGCTTACGGATGCATAGAGCGGGGTTCGGGAGCAAGCATGCACCAGTGCTCCCAATAGCAAGCGGTTTGCTATTGGGGGCACTGGTCTAGGGGGAGGAGCCAGGAGCGCCTGTGGGGGACCCGAGAAAAGGAAGATCCGGGCTGCTCTGTGCAAAACTATTACACAGAGCAGGTAAGTATAACAAAAAAATAAATAAAAAAAATACCCTTTAACCATTTGACCTCCGGAAGATTCCCCCCCCCCCCCCATTCATGACCAGAACATTTTTTGCGATACGCCACAGCAGAATGGAGAATAAAATAGTGGTGGTTCAAATTTTTTATCTCGCATGATATCAACTGTTTACGAAATGCTAAATTTTAAGTGACTTTTAGGGAACATAAACGCAGTATACAGGGCTTTTTTTCTCAAACAATAGGTGCTGGAACTTAACCACGGCCCCACAAAACCCCTCCCCCCACACACACCCTCCGAATCACATCAAATAGTGGGCGTGTTCAGTCAAATTTCACGAAAACAGTAGGAGGGTCTTAAAGAGGGCATTAAATACCAGGATTGCATTACATACAGAGCGCAGAGCTGTCACTTGTAAACACAGAAACCAGACTTCTGTGTTTACAAGTGATTGTGGTGAGCAGGCACCAAAGGGTCTGAGCCAGAGGTGGCGGAACTGAGTTCCACCAAGTTCCCCCTGAAAAAAAAAAGCCCTGGCAATACATAACCCAATTGTTTTTTGCTACAATGAAAAAAAATTAGCTTGCACTGAATACATTTAAACCCAACATGTCAAGCCTTAAAGTTGCGTGTGCCCGTGAAATGGTGACAAACTTTGGTACCCTATATTTTCCATAGGCGATGAAATAAAAGCCCCCTACAGGTCATCAGTTTAGAGTTGACTGTAAATAATGGGTGTTGGGGCTTTTGATATGTTGCTGTACCACAATTGAAGATGTGGCTACCTCCAGGGTAAGCCTGCTCTCAATTGATTCCTTCATCTTTACTTACCAAAATTTTTGCTTTTGTTGGATTTGGCGAAGACACACCCTGGAGGGCTTCAGCTTGAGAGTTAGAGCTTTTGATATTTTGCATTACTATAAAGGAGGGTGGTGCTACCTCCAAGGTAAGCTTGGCTGCTCTCAATTGATTGCTTCATCTTTACTTACCAAAATGTTTTCTTTCAAAAAATTTTTGCTTTGTTGGATTTGGTGCAGACACACGCTGGAGGTCTTCAGTTGTCATTGAGAGAGTTTGGGTTTTTGGTATGTTGCCGTACCATAATGGAAGATGTGGTCATCTCTAGGGTAAGCCTGCTCTTAGTTGGTTTCCGTCATCTTTACTTACCAAAATGTTTTCTTTGTTGGATTTGGTGCAGACACACGCTGGAGGTGTTCAGACTGAGAGTTAGGGCTTTTGGTATGTTGCAGTACCATAAATGTGGGTGGTGCTATCTCCAAGGTGAGCCTGCTCTCAACTGATTCCTTCATCTTTACTGACCAAAATGTTTTATTTGTTGGCTTTGGTGCAGACACAACACTGGTGGTCTTCAGTTGCCATTAAGATATTTTGGGATTTTGGTATGTTGATGTACCATAATGGAAGATGTGGCCACCTCTAAGCTAAGCCTGCTCTCAATTGATTCCTTAATCTTTACTTAAAAAAATGCTTGCTTTGTTGGATTTGTTGCAGAGTCGCACTGGAGGCCTTCACAATGAGAGTAAAGTCTTTGGGCAGGGGCGTTGCTAGGGGGTCGCTTTTGGGGCTATAGCCCCGAATCTGAGGCCAATAGCCCAGAGTTTCTGCAGGTGTCCCTAAGGGGAGGCTCTCTGGGGACCCTTATGTAAGTGGGGGGGCTCTCTGGGGACCCTGATGTAAGGGAGAGGCTCTCTGGGGACCCTGATTTTAAGGCCTGGGCTCTCTAGGGACCCAGATTTAAGGGGGAGGCTCTCTGGGGACCCTAATGTAAGGGGGCCTCTCTGGGAACCCTGATGTAAGTGGGGGGGCCCTCTGGGTACCCTGATGGAAGGGGGAGGCTCTCTGAGGACTCTGATGTAAGGAGGAGGCTCTCTGGGGACCCTGATGTAAGGTGATGTAAGGGGGGGGCTCTCTGGGGACCCTGATGTAAGCGGGGGGCTCTCTGGGGATATATATACACACCCACACGTATATTACTGTATTTACATGTGTATGCCCGCCCAAGCGTATGACTTTCTTTACTACGCTGCTATGGGCTCTAGCCCCAGATCTTTTGTAGACCTAGCAACGCCCCTGGCTTTGGGTATGCTGCTGTACCATAAAGGAGGATGGTGCTACCTCTAAGGTTACCCTGCTCTCAATTGATTCATTCATCTTTACTTATCCAAATTTTTGCTTTGTTGGATTTGGTGCAGAGACACATGGAGGTCTTCAGTTGCCATTGGGAGAGTTAGGGCTTTTGGTATGTTGGTGTACCATAAGGAAATATGTGGCCTTTAGAGACACACTGGAGGTCTTCAAATTGAGAATAAAGGCTTTTGGTGTGTTTCGGTACACCATAGGAGGATGGTGCTACCTCCAAGGTTAGCCTGCTCTCAATTGAATCCCCTCATCTTTACTTACAAAATGTTTTCTTTGTCGGATCTGGTGCAGACACACACTGGAGGTCTACAGTCGCCATTGAGAGAGTATGGGCTTTGGTATGTTGCTGTTGTGGCCACCTCCAAGATAATGTACTCATTGATATAAATGTGCCCCAGGTTGGGATTCCAGGTTGTTGTGGCAGTGTTGCTTCACACGTATGTATGCAACAAAAACCTTCATTTTTGTGGTGTTAGCTGGAGAGTGTTCTAGGGAATTTTATGTGTTGTTCTTCACTATTTTCTGCAAAAGGGCAGATGAAACAAAAAAGCTTTCTTATTCAGCTTATACACTTGTTTTGTCTCCCGTGACAGTGTGGTCGCCTCTTCTCCAGACTGTAGCCCTGCCCCATAGGTCGCACAGAGATTGAACCTAATGGGCGTAGCTTCTCTGGCTGTACCAACACACACAGCCCAAGCCGAGCCATAAAATTACCTTTGACATCAGACTACACCACACGTTTAACCTCAAGCTGTTTTTCAACAAGACATTTTGCATACACGCAATACCTTTCCACGAAGACAATAGAGCCCTTTTGTTCCCATCTATCCTTTAAGAGAAACACTTAATGGAAAAATAATCCTTCATTAGTTGGGTACCTTCTCATCATAAATTAATCACAGTCATTGCGTGTTACGAAACCTTTCTGCTGTCACATTGGTGCAACAAATGGAGTTTATTTAACCCCTTTGTGGCTGGATCCATTTGGGTCAGGCGGCTTCAAAATGGACATGAACACAAATAGTGAAGACGTTCTATCTTACGAGAGAGAAAATTGAGTACTGTCCGTGATACTTTTTTTATTTGCACTAACATACAATTTTTCAGGACAAGCTTTCGGGGTATGTCCCCTTCTTCAAGGTCCAAGCAGTACTCAAGTACTGCTTGGACCCTGAAGAAGGGGACATACCCTGAAAGCTTGTCCTGAAAAATTGTATGTTAGTGCAAATAAAAAAAGTATCACGGACAGTACTCAATTTTCTCTGTCACAATTGCACTAATACGGCTACAATCAAATCAAGTATCTTACGAGAAACATCTAGAACTGTTAAGTGTACCTAGGCAGCATCCTGAAAAATTTTGCTTTTCTCTGCATATTTCTTCTGCAAAACAAATTCCTGGTATGTGAGGATGCCTAGGCAGAGGATGTGGAGTGAGATTTGGTGATGTCTCTACTGGACTGCTCACTGTTCTCCTTGCTGGAGAGGAAGCTGTACTTGAGGACCTGCAGTGCAAGAATCTCCCTGCTTCTGATCCATCCATTCTGTGGATCTGTGCTTCCTCCACCTCTATCATTACACCTCCAGTCATCGGGTCACCAGTCATCAGGGGGTAGCTCTAGGAAGCCCTGCCTCTGCCAAGATGGCCGCCTCTAGTCTACACAGAAACACAAACGCACAAAAAGATATAGTAAGTCACAAAATGAGAAAAGATCGGCTGCAGGGAGACCACAGACAACACTGGGTACTAGATCTCCACACCCTGCCTGCCTTTTTTGGGTACATCATCCACAGATCAATCCCTTCCCAAAATGCAACTAGGTTAAGCAATGGTTAAAATTCCATGTCCGTTTGTTGGTGGGTGGTGGGCTGGCTCATGTGTGGCTTATCGTGCAAATTCTCACTGACTGTTTATACTCTTGGCTTAGACCGATACACCCAGGATTTTTACATTGAGTCTTTAAAACACTTTGATAAAGCACTAAAAAAAAGGTTTCTTTTTGGCCCTCTAAACACATTGGTAGCATTTTGCTTTTCCTGTTTTTCACTGACAGAACTAATATAACATCCTTAGACCCTCAGAACCATTGTTTGAATCTTCTCCTTGCTCATCTACACATAAACTTCTCAATATGGGTTACCCCTATCCTTTGGGGGGGGGGGGGGGGTTCCCATTTTGTGGCAAGTTGCTGAGCTTTTGGCACAGTTAAGCACCTCCTTTATTGGTTGAGGATCTGTATCCAGTGCCTCCATCAAACCACTACTTGGGTTTTTGCTCATTATGGTGTGCCGCCAGTTGGAACTCCTATGCTTTGGGGAACTGGTCACACAGCATGGAGGAAGCCAAGGAGGAGTGAACAAAAAAAAAAGGGAGAAAGGAGGCGCCCACTAAGTGTATCAATAAAATCATTCACTTTATTAAAATACAATTGGCAGCTAACTGGGTTAACAGAGAAAAGGCATATCTCCACAAGAACACCTCTGTCAGCCCCGCTGATGTTTCACCCTGCTTGTGCAGCCCCCAGGCTCTATGTAGAAGGCTCAGGACCGATGGAAAACCGGAAGTGACAGTAACCATCCTGGAGTGCACAGGGGAGCAGGTGCGGACGCGACGTCACATGGGTTGTCGACGCGTTTCTGAGCTTCCTGCTCTTTCCTTAGGCCAATGGAAGGAGGAGTAAACTCCACAATCTGTTCAGGTTCTTTTTCATTCTTCTAAGCCCTGCTGAAGAGAAAGTGTTTTCGCCCCTGAAACATGTTGGTAAGGTTTTTTAGTGATGTTACAAACAATTAAAAGCACTTTGGACTCTTTCACTTTGTGGTTTGGGACCCGTTTGTATAGTCGGAGCGAGAAATAAGTTAAGTATCATAGCTAGGCTTAAAAGGCATTTAACCCATGTAGTGCAGGCAGGGGCTTTCTGAGGTAGGGCTTTAATCTGAGGTAGGGCTTTAATAGATGCTGGTTTGATAAAACCAGCCACTCATACTTTTGGAGACACCATGGGTGAAATGTTCCTGCAGGGAGATCCAGAATGAGGCTGTAGGCCCATTAGCTCTGCTCCCCTCATCATAGTAGGTGAGGTTGAAAAAAGACACAAGTCCATCAAGTCCAACCTATGTGTGTAATTATGTGTCAGTATTACATTATATATCCCTGTATGTTGCGGTCATTCAGGTGCTTATCTAATAGTTTCTTGAAGCTATCAATGCTCCCCGCTGAGACCACCGCCTGTGGAAGGGAATTCCACATCCTTGCCGCTCTTACAGTAAAGAACCCTCTACGTAGTTTAAGGTTAAACCTCTTTTCTTCTAATTTTAATGAGTGACCACGAGTCTTGTTAAACTCTCTTCTGCGAAAAAGTTTTATCCCTATTGTGGGGTCACCAGTACAGTATTTGTATATTGAAATCATATCCCCTCTCAAGCGTCTCTTCTCCAGAGAGAATAAGTTCAGTGCTCGCAACCTTTCCTCATAACTAAGATCCTCCAGACCCTTTATTAGCTTTGTTGCCCTTCTTTGTACTCGTTCCATTTCCAGTACATCCTTCCTGAGGACTGGTGCCCAGAACTGGACAGCATACTCCAGGTGCGGCCGGACCAGAGTCTTGTAGAGCGGGAGAACTATCGTTTTATCTCTGGAGTTGATCCCCTTTTTAATGCCAATATTCTGTTTGCTTTGTTAGCAGCAGCTTGGCATTGCATGCCATTGCTGAGCCTATCCTCTACTAGGACCCCCAGGTCCTTTTCCATCCTAGATTCCCTCAGAGGTTCTCCCCCCAGTGTATAGATTGCATTCATATTTTTGCCACCCAAATGCATTATTTTACATTTTTCTACATTGAACCTCATTTGCCATGTAGTTGCCCACCCCATTAATTTGTTCAGGTCTTTTTGCAAGGTTTCCACATCCTGCGGAGAAGTTATTGCCCTGCTTAGCTTAGTATCGTCTGCAAATACAGAGATTGAACTGTTTATCCCATCCTCCAGGTCGTTTATGAACGAATTAAATAGGATTGGTCCCAGCACAGAACCCTGGGGAAAAAATGACAGCATTAAAGGGGTTGTCCCATCTAAAAACTCACGGGAAACCATGCTCAGATGACTAGAAGACACGGTGATGATGTTGTGGGAGTTTGCAGTAAAACTTTGAGTCGAACTGGTTCTGGCAGCCGAGTTTATGGTGTAATAGTTACAATAAACAGACCCTGGACATTGCATCAGAAAGGCTAAACACACGCAGGTAATACAAACTTACATAGGTTATGCTAATGAGGCATTGTGGTGCTGTATGGTGTTCCATTTGCCATGTTTATTAAGTGAAAAAAAACTCACCGCTCCAGGTGTAACTGATACGCCCACTGGAACACACACCTGAGTGCTAGCCCCGGCTCGCTTCCGTGGTAAACCATCAAAATAAGAAACGGCTGCACCTCACGTGGGCTCTAAGTAAAGGTTATTGGAATATCAAAATATCCAAAATGACACCAGAGGACACCAGCTCTCTGGTGTCGTTTTGGATATTTTGATTATCCACTATCAAAAGCCCACGTGAGGTGCAGCCGTTTCTTATTTTGATGCCATGTTTTTTAGATGGTCCCTGTCACGGACACTAGCTGCAGGGACCTTTTCTGCCTACATACTTTTTTATTGTTATATTTCCCTTTTTGTTACATTTTTTGAAGGACTGTTTTCTTGTATTTGCCCAAAAGACTATTCCTGATTCCGGAGTGGAGGAAGCTGCATCATGGCGGAGGCACCCAAGCGGGGTGCTAGGCGGTCTGTCACATATAGTGGCAAGCATTAGGGATGCTTTCTATTGCCTAGGCACACCAAAAACCACCACCGGGACCTTCTTCACCCACAGCGGATGGAACATCGCTAAGCCAGCCTCAAGCCCAGCACCTTAAAGGATCTCCTAGAAGCCTGTGGAAAAGTCACCAGCAATAAATCCAAAGTCACTCTCATTTACAAATTAATGGAGGGAAACCGTGCCAGCAACCCACCATTAGGCACCTCAGAGCCATCAGAGTTCCAGTGGTGCCTGGCCTTGTATGGTACTAACCCCCCCCCCCCCCCCGCAGGAAGTGATCGGTTAAGTGTTATGGTAGGTGACCCAGCTGCTGAACTCCATTGGGACCGAGGAACGCCAGTTATGCCCTGGGAAACGCCAAAGGTCCCCAAGGCACACACCTCTCAAATAATAGAGCCCCTCAAAAGCCAAGGCCTATAGTCAGTAGGCAAGAGGCTACCCTGAAGTCTCCTTCAAAAGCCGGAGTTACAGAACGTTCCTTATAATGGCGGTCAGTGGAAAGGATGTTATTTAAATTGGTGGCCAGTGGGAAGAGATCTCTTTACATTGGTGGTCAGTGAGAAGAATGCTCCTTACATTGGTGGTCAGAGGGAAGGATGCTACTTACATTGGTGGCCAGTGGGTAGAATGCTCCTTTCATTGGTGATCAGTGGGAAGAATGTTCCTTACATTGGTGATCAGTGAGAAGAATGTCCCTTACATTGGTGGTTAGTGGGAAGAATGTCCCTTACAGTGGTGATCATTGAGAAGAATGTTTCTTACATTGGTGGTCAGTGGGAACAAATCTCTTTACATTGGTGATCAGAATGCCACCCTTACAGAAAGCTAAAAAGATCTGCCAAGTGGCATTGGAATTGGAACTATCCAGGCACCATCATATGTAAAGTCACTCAACCACAGTTCATAGAACCCCTGGCAACCCCTAGAGGAACCTCAGGGTTCCATGGAACCTTGATTGAGTATGGCTGGTTCAGAAGAAGATTTACCAGAGCCTCTACTCCATAGGCGTGCGCAGGGGGTGTGCCAGGTGTGCCTGGGCACACCCTAATCCTGCAGTTGGCAGCCCAACAATTGTGGGCAGGTGACAGGTAAGCCACAATCCTTACTTGCCGACCCCCAGAACATGGACAGGATAGGTGGCTGGAGTGGAAATTAATAGACCGATCTGTATTTTCTTCTGCAGCAGCTGAAAGTAGGCTTCTCCTCCTCTTCCTCCCGCTGATATTCAGCTGCCACGGGAGGAAAATACAGGGGATTTGTACCAATGTATGCCACCCCTCTTGTCCCAGTTTTTTTTTCTTTCTGCTGCCCAGGTCCCCCTGTGTGCTCACCTGCTCCCCCCCCCCCCATTGTTTTAGGATGGCGAGTGGGGAAGAGGCCGGTTAATATGTCACAAAGGCATATGTGCTGGAGCTTTGAGGTGCACACCCTAATACAATAGGCTGCGCACACCTATGCTCTACTCTTTCCCGTAGCTAGACCGGTCCCCGCAGCTTATTCTTCCCATGTTCCAGCAGTCAAGGGTCTTTAGCCCTGTGTTGGATGTAAAGCTGGAGTGTGGGGGAGGCCATTTGAAGGGGAGTGGAAGATAACGATCAAGTAAAACTGTTTCTCCTCTCCACTAGACAAACAGGTTGTTAACCCTTACAGTTTGAACACAGCCCTACGTCAAGGGATCATTTTTTAGTTTCCCAAATGAATCCCTAATGGTAAACTATCACATGACTTATTGACCAATTATCCTGAATCTATGGGTGCCCAATCCTAACTGTAATGTATGGTGCTGAAAGCTGCCACTCTGCTAGGAGGATATTGGCATTATTGGTAAACACCTAAATATTATCGATCATCATTTTTACTAAGAGAGGTCGAATTTAATAGCAAGGTGAGAATCGTCTTCGTTGGGACTGAGCCCAGGTACCTACTTCTAGTCCTTCGTAGGAATGCCAATTAAACACAATGCAGCACCCAGAACACACATTGACTGATGCCCCCAGGGCAGGGACCTGGCACTGAACATTCTCATTGTGAAGCAGAGATGGGAACAGCATCCTCTTCTCTGGCAATGATTCTCACATCCTTTACAAGTTTCATCAAGACTTCCCTATAAAAGAAATTGAAGGTCTCCCACAACATCTGCTTGAGGTTTCAATGCTTCAATCATGATGCCATCTTTAAAAGAGGGTTAAGGAACATACGCAGTATGGAGGCTTTACTTTCTGACAGAGTACAATTGTTTTCCTGATTTTATCTCTTTTCTTACGTCTTTAGTAGATTTTCCCATTTGTTTCCCATATTTCTGCTTGCAAAAAAAAAAAAAAATTTCTTAATGTTTGTTGTGTACAGCACACGCACTTTTTATGGTCTGTAAGAAATGAGACTAAAATATCCCTTACCTGTAGGTATAAGAAGGAAGCTACTCATTATCATCCAGATGCAAAGACCATCACACATTTGTTGGTCAATTTCAACAGTTCTGGCTCACAGATCTCAAGGAAAAAAGTGAAAGGACCAGGACTGCCTGAAACATGTCAGCTGCTCCTTCCTCCAGCATATGATGAAGCTTTAATGTTCATGGGAGCCAAGCATCCTAGTTTATGGCCGATGCTGATTTTCTGTGAAATAACAGAAGGATGAAGTACGTTGTATAATAGAAAGGTTTAAGTAACTGAGATTAGTGGAAAGATGGTAAAAGTATACACTGCGCTAAATGCAAAGAATATGGTGCAGAGCAGCTACATACAAGGTGACAAAAACCAAAAGAACATGTGAAAATAGAATGTAGCGCGTAAATGGTGCAAAAATTATACAATCAAAACAAATGGCTGCAACACAAATGTCCATAAGTGATGACCACGTTAATGATAAAACTTATAAGTCTCTAAATGAAGATAAATAAAGTCCAATAAGTGAATAAAACAGCAAATGAGCATGGGATATCCCACTAGGAGTGGTATGTGGATGTGAAACGACAAATGTTCCAACACAGGTATACCATCAGATCATCCCAAAGCTGTATCTCACAACTGTATATATCTTGGTAAAGATGGTGTGTAAGAAACTCTTACCAGATATAATGGACTCCCTTGTCAGCGACAGGGAGTCACTCGAGCAGGTTGCCTCTCAGGGCCTGAAAACCGGACATCACAGCTCTGCGAACCTTCTGGGTCAAACTCTGTGTGGATCTCCCGGGGCCGCCAGGTGGGTCCTCCCAAAGGATGGCCGAGGTGCGAATCAGAGGGGACGATGCATCACGTGAAAGGCTGAAGTGGAGACTGGTTTGATCTCTCAGTTGATATGTGGAGAAAAAATAAACAGGCTCCACATAGCGTAGATGAGCAAAGTGGGATTTTTATTGCTAAAAAAGCCAGGCAATAATAAAAATGTGATCACAGGGTAAAAACAAAGTTGGGCAACAAGAAGGATGCTGAAAGCGCCCGACGCGTTTCGATCAATGGATCGTCTACTGGGGCATACAGCATCCCCTCCAAGTTGCCTTATATTTATGAGAAAAACATTCAAAGAAGCAAATTGTATGTGCTGTCAAACAACCTTCCCCATTGGATGAATGGGGTCACATGATCGCACCTGGCTAAACCTAGCAGGTGTGTAGCATCATTAATTTGCATTGGTGGTATGTGATTAACCTGTTGGATGTCACAAAACAGGCTTCACATTGAACAGCGATTGAATTGTACAACAACAGTTCATATAAACATTTAAAACTGATAAGGAAATAAAGAGCTGAATCTTCTAGCGTGATACTTCCATTGCTGACACTTCTGTGTTAGTTTAGAACAATAGAGGAGTCTGTGCCAATCAGGGAACTCGATATCAGAGGACGGGCGGAGCCGACAGCCAATAGCTGCAGAGACAGGAAGTCTCGATGGGCGCCGCCCAACCTCCACATGACTGACACAGGGAAGTGACGTCAGGGCGCAAGGCTCGCTCGACGTCCGTCCCCTGTCACATAATGCTTCTCTCTGATTGTGCAGGAGAGAAGGGAGGCGGAGGGATGCACGCAGGACCGGAGGGATGTACGGACGTTTCCGACGCCGGTTCATACGTTCCTCCCCCGTGTCCCCGGAAGTGACATTTAATACAGGCGATGACCAGAAATCCCACCTGGATGGTGGGGAACTGGTAAACATCGCCTGCAAAATGAGGATTAAGTGACATCATCTAAGAAGGCACAGTGTATGAAGGAGGGGGCCGGGCAGTGAGGAGAATTGCCTCAAAACCGGACGGTACACAGCTCACTCTCAACAATAAAACTTAAGGGACCACAAAACCACCATTAAGTAAATGAAATATCTAGGATGGCAAGAGACCCCAAACTAAAAATACATATAAAAAACTTTTTGATCAAAACAATAAACGTGATGGGGTAATTAGAGAAATACAATGTTTCCAAAAATTATACAATGAAGTAGATATGTGGAAATTGCAGCTACCCGGCATGTGCCATCAAAAAGTTGTGGACACTGCACCTGCCGGTGGGTGAACCCCCGAGGTGAAGAGGATATATCACGCCCCAAACACCTGATGTGGGCGCCCCAGAAATGCGCCCACACGGGGAAGACAAGAGATATATAAAAAAAAAAAAAAAAAAACTAAAAATGTGTAATGAGAAATGTATAAAAAGAAGGTTTGAAGAAGGCATCATGAAAATGCATATAATATTAAAATTAAAGAACCAAATGGGTGCAATGAGAATGGTACTATGATGAGTTAATGAACGAGTTGAGGTCCCACTCCACGTTCAACCCAAACGGGAAGAAGGACCTCAACTCGTGGATCCAGTACGTCTCGAGGCGTGAGACCCCTCGCAGACGTGACTCACCCCTCCAGTGCGGAATGAACCTGTCAATAACTTGGAACAAGGTTCCAGTGGGGTCCTTATCGTGGTGTTCCAAGTAGTGACGTGGCACCGTATGCTTGTCCCTGCCTTTTTTGATTGCAGTCACGTGTTCGTTGACACGAACAGAAAAAGTTCTGATCGTGCGACCCACATACTGCTTATGGCAGGGACAAGTTATCAAATAGACGACATATTGTGAGGAGCACGTGGTGAAGTGCTTCATGGAGTAAATACGGGAAGTGATCGTAGACTTGAATGTGATGCTCTTGCGTGTTCCCCCAGTGTTATGGAGGCAGACCCGACACTTACGACAGGGGTAGTAACCTTTGCACTCCTGAAAGAACGACGCCTTCCTGGGGGGGTCTATTATGTTTGGGGCAATCTGTCCCTGAATGGACCTGGCTCCTCTGAAAATTACCGAGGCCTGTTTGGGTAAAACAGGTCCAAGAATTCTGTCGTTCTGTAATATTCCCCAGTGTTTTTTGATAATACCTTTAATCTGATTGGATTGAATAGAATGGGTGGTAAAAAAAGATAACTTTGCATTGAATGTAGTGTTGTCTTTAGAGCGTTCTGTAAACATGGCCTGCCTTTCCATGAGCAAAGCTCTATTGATTTCACTATCTAAAAGGTGAGGGTCATATCCCTTATCCAGAAATCTACCTCTGAGGACTTGGGATTGGGATATGAAGTCCGATGTTTGGGTGCAGTTGCGCCTCAATCTCAGAAACTGGCTGCGGGGCACTGACCGAAGCCATTGTTCACGATGACAGCTGTCGATCGGAATGTACCCATTCCGATCCGTGGGTTTAAAATAAGTACGAAACTCCAAATGTTGGTGCACAACTCAAATTTCGAGATCGAGAAAATGCACTTTGGTTGTGCTGGCTTCAAAGCTCAGTGAAATCCCCCTATCATTGGCATTAAGAATGCTCATGAAGCCCTCAAGGGATACCAGATCTCCTTCCCAAAGGAGGAGGATGTCGTCTATGTACCTAGCCCAGAGGACCAATTCGGGTCTCCGGGCAGCATAGACGACATCCTCCTCCCACTGGGCCATGAAGAGGTTAGCGAGACTGGGGGCGAATTTGGCCCCCATAGCCACACCCCTCTGTTGTAAAAAGAATCGGTCCTGGAACCAGAAGTAGTTATGTCTGGTTGCGAATTTTAACAGCTGCATAATAAAGTTTCGTTGTAATGTAGGAAGTCTTCCATCTCTGGAGAGATGGTTTTCGACTGCCTCGAAACCGAGGTGGTGTGGTATGCACGTATATAACGCTGCTACGTCTGCTGTTACTAAGAGAGTACCTTTTTTAATTGAAACAGATTCCAATAGTTTGATTGTGTCTCTGGTGTCTTTCAGGTAAGAGGGGGTGGTTTGAACTAGAGGCTGTAAATAAAAGTCCACGTATTTGCCAATCCTCGCCGTAACCGAATCGATCCCGCTGACAATGGGTCGGCCGGGAGGATTGGTGGGGTTCTTGTGAACCTTGGGGAGGTAGTATATGGCGGGAATACGTGGTACTTGGGGGACCAAAAAGCATTTTTCCTTTTTATTGAGAATTCCCAAGGAAAAACCTTCCTCTATCAATTCCACAAGGGCCTTTTTAAAGGAAACTGTGGGATCCCTCGGGATACACTGATAAGTGTCGGAATCACTTAAAATCCTATTCATCTCCTTAAGATAATCTACTCTGTCCAGGACAACAATGCCCCCGCCCTTATCTGCCGGGCGGATGACAAGGTTCTTGTTTTCACACAATGATTTTAGACCTGTCTTGATGTCAGGCTTGACATGAAGGCGTTTTTGACGTTTGGCTAGTCTATCCAGGTCCTCCAGGACCAAACTCTTGAAGACCTGGATAGAGGGGGCCATGGTACCAGGGGGATTGAATAGGGACGAGTTAGACAATCCCGAATGGACTACCTGGGGGTGTGGAGATCTTGCCTCTGTGGAGGGTGCCATTCCACTGTGGGAAGATGTCGGTACTTGGGTAGTGGCTGAAATAATGGTCTGTTGAGTGGGGGGAGTATTTTTGGTAAGAAAGTGCCTCTGTACACTAAGTTTTCGAGTGAACTTGAGTACATCAATGAATGTTGCGAAATGGTTAAGTGGTTTGGGTGGTACAAATTTGAGTCCTCTGTCCAGAACCGACTTCTCAGCTTCTGTTAGTACAGCTGAACTCAAATTAAAAATACCCGTTCCCCTTACACTCTTTTCCTTTTGGCGTTGGACCCTCCTCCCCCCTCTGGTCCCTCTTTTCTGTCTGAATTTCCTAGATGGTAATCTGTAACTCTCTGAAAATCCTGGGGTTGGTTGGGGACTCAGTCCTCTCAGGGATAATGTCCCCTATGAAAGGTACGGAGATACACACTCTCATTACGAAAGAGAGGATGATTATTACCACCGTCCCCCTTATGGTTACAACCAAAGTAGGCCAGTCCCCAACCAACCCCAGGATTTTCAGAGAGTTACAGATTACCATCTAGGAAATTCAGACAGAAAAGAGGGACCAGAGGGGGGAGGAGGGTCCAACGCCAAAAGGAAAAGAGTGTAAGGGGAACGGGTATTTTTAATTTGAGTTCAGCTGTACTAACAGAAGCTGAGAAGTCGGTTCTGGACAGAGGACTCAAATTTGTACCACCCAAACCACTTAACCATTTCGCAACATTCATTGATGTACTCAAGTTCACTCGAAAACTTAGTGTACAGAGGCACTTTCTTACCAAAAATACTCCCCCCACTCAACAGACCATTATTTCAGCCACTACCCAAGTACCGACATCTTCCCACAGTGGAATGGCACCCTCCACAGAGGCAAGATCTCCACACCCCCAGGTAGTCCATTCGGGATTGTCTAACTCGTCCCTATTCAATCCCCCTGGTACCATGGCCCCCTCTATCCAGGTCTTCAAGAGTTTGGTCCTGGAGGACCTGGATAGACTAGCCAAACGTCAAAAACGCCTTCATGTCAAGCCTGACATCAAGACAGGTCTAAAATCATTGTGTGAAAACAAGAACCTTGTCATCCGCCCGGCAGATAAGGGCGGGGGCATTGTTGTCCTGGACAGAGTAGATTATCTTAAGGAGATGAATAGGATTTTAAGTGATTCCGACACTTATCAGTGTATCCCGAGGGATCCCACAGTTTCCTTTAAAAAGGCCCTTGTGGAATTGATAGAGGAAGGTTTTTCCTTGGGAATTCTCAATAAAAAGGAAAAATGCTTTTTGGTCCCCCAAGTACCACGTATTCCCGCCATATACTACCTCCCCAAGGTTCACAAGAACCCCACCAATCCTCCCAGCCGACCCATTGTCAGCGGGATCGATTCGGTTACGGCGAGGATTGGCAAATACGTGGACTTTTATTTACAGCCTCTAGTTCAAACCACCCCCTCTTACCTGAAAGACACCAGAGACACAATCAAACTATTGGAATCTGTTTCAATTAAAAAAGGTACTCTCTTAGTAACAGCAGACGTAGCAGCGTTATATACGTGCATACCACACCACCTCGGTTTCGAGGCAGTCGAAAACCATCTCTCCAGAGATGGAAGACTTCCTACATTACAACGAAACTTTATTATGCAGCTGTTAAAATTCGCAACCAGACATAACTACTTCTGGTTCCAGGACCGATTCTTTTTACAACAGAGGGGTGTGGCTATGGGGGCCAAATTCGCCCCCAGTCTCGCTAACCTCTTCATGGCCCAGTGGGAGGAGGATGTCGTCTATGCTGCCCGGAGACCCGAATTGGTCCTCTGGGCTAGGTACATAGACGACATCCTCCTCCTTTGGGAAGGAGATCTGGTATCCCTTGAGGGCTTCATGAGCATTCTTAATGCCAATGATAGGGGGATTTCACTGAGCTTTGAAGCCAGCACAACCAAAGTGCATTTTCTCGATCTCGAAATTTGAGTTGTGCACCAACATTTGGAGTTTCGTACTTATTTTAAACCCACGGATCGGAATGGGTACATTCCGATCGACAGCTGTCATCGTGAACAATGGCTTCGGTCAGTGCCCCGCAGCCAGTTTCTGAGATTGAGGCGCAACTGCACCCAAACATCGGACTTCATATCCCAATCCCAAGTCCTCAGAGGTAGATTTCTGGATAAGGGATATGACCCTCACCTTTTAGATAGTGAAATCAATAGAGCTTTGCTCATGGAAAGGCAGGCCATGTTTACAGAACGCTCTAAAGACAACACTACATTCAATGCAAAGTTATCTTTTTTTACCACCCATTCTATTCAATCCAATCAGATTAAAGGTATTATCAAAAAACACTGGGGAATATTACAGAACGACAGAATTCTTGGACCTGTTTTACCCAAACAGGCCTCGGTAATTTTCAGAGGAGCCAGGTCCATTCAGGGACAGATTGCCCCAAACATAATAGACCCCCCCAGGAAGGCGTCGTTCTTTCAGGAGTGCAAAGGTTACTACCCCTGTCGTAAGTGTCGGGTCTGCCTCCATAACACTGGGGGAACACGCAAGAGCGTCACATTCAAGTCTACGATCACTTCCCGTATTTACTCCATGAAGCACTTCACCACGTGCTCCTCACAATATGTCGTCTATTTGATAACTTGTCCCTGCCATAAGCAGTATGTGGGTCGCACGATCAGAACTTTTTCTGTTCGTGTCAACGAACACGTGACTGCAATCAAAAAAGGCAGGGACAAGCATACGGTGCCACGTCACTACTTGGAACACCACGATAAGGACCCCACTGGAACCTTGTTCCAAGTTATTGACAGGTTCATTCCGCACTGGAGGGGTGAGTCACGTCTGCGAGGGGTCTCACGCCTCGAGACGTACTGGATCCACGAGTTGAGGTCCTTCTTCCCGTTTGGGTTGAACGTGGAGTGGGACCTCAACTCGTTCATTAACTCATCATAGTACCATTCTCATTGCACCCATTTGGTTCTTTAATTTTAATATTATATGCATTTTCATGATGCCTTCTTCAAACCTTCTTTTTATACATTTCTCATTACACATTTTTAGTTTTTTTTTTTTTTATATATATCTTGTCTTCCCCGTGTGGGCGCATTTCTGGGGCGCCCACATCAGGTGTTTGGGGCGTGATATATCCTCTTCACCTCGGGGGTTCACCCACCGGCAGGTGCAGTGTCCACAACTTTTTGATGGCACATGCCGGGTAGCTGCAATTTCCACATATCTACTTCATTGTATAATTTTTGGAAACATTGTATTTCTCTAATTACCCCATCACGTTTATTGTTTTGATCAAAAAGTTTTTTATATGTATTTTTAGTTTGGGGTCTCTTGCCATCCTAGATATTTCATTTACTTAATGGTGGTTTTGTGGTCCCTTAAGTTTTATTGTTGAGAGTGAGCTGTGTACCGTCCGGTTTTGAGGCAATTCTCCTCACTGCCCGGCCCCCTCCTTCATACACTGTGCCTTCTTAGATGATGTCACTTAATCCTCATTTTGCAGGCGATGTTTACCAGTTCCCCACCATCCAGGTGGGATTTCTGGTCATCGCCTGTATTAAATGTCACTTCCGGGGACATGGGGGAGGAACGTATGAACCGGCGTCGGAAACGTCCGTACATCCCTCCGGTCCTGCGTGCATCCCTCCGCCTCCCTTCTCTCCTGCACAATCAGAGAGAAGCATTATGTGACAGGGGACGGACGTCGAGCGAGCCTTGCGCCCTGACGTCACTTCCCTGTGTCAGTCATGTGGAGGTTGGGCGGCGCCCATCGAGACTTCCTGTCTCTGCAGCTATTGGCTGTCGGCTCCGCCCGTCCTCTGATATCGAGTTCCCTGATTGGCACAGACTCCTCTATTGTTCTAAACTAACACAGAAGTGTCAGCAATGGAAGTATCACGCTAGAAGATTCAGCTCTTTATTTCCTTATCAGTTTTAAATGTTTATATGAACTGTTGTTGTACAATTCAATCGCTGTTCAATGTGAAGCCTGTTTTGTGACATCCAACAGGTTAATCACATACCACCAATGCAAATTAATGATGCTACACACCTGCTAGGTTTAGCCAGGTGCGATCATGTGACCCCATTCATCCAATGGGGAAGGTTGTTTGACAGCACATACAATTTGCTTCTTTGAATGTTTTTCTCATAAATATAAGGCAACTTGGAGGGGATGCTGTATGCCCCAGTAGACGATCCATTGATCGAAACGCGTCGGGCGCTTTCAGCATCCTTCTTGTTGCCCAACTTTGTTTTTACCCTGTGATCACATTTTTATTATTGCCTGGCTTTTTTAGCAATAAAAATCCCACTTTGCTCATCTACGCTATGTGGAGCCTGTTTATTTTTTCTCCACATATCAACTGAGAGATCAAACCAGTCTCCACTTCAGCCTTTCACGTGATGCATCGTCCCCTCTGATTCGCACCTCGGCCATCCTTTGGGAGGACCCACCTGGCGGCCCCGGGAGATCCACACAGAGTTTGATCCAGAAGGTTCGCAGAGCTGTGATGTCCGGTTTTCAGGCCCTGAGAGGCAACCTGCTCGAGTGACTCCCTGTCGCTGACAAGGGAGTCCATTATATCTGGTAAGAGTTTCTTACACACCATCTTTACCAAGATATATACAGTTGTGAGATACAGCTTTGGGATGATCTGATGGTATACCTGTGTTGGAACATTTGTCGTTTCACATCCACATACCACTCCTAGTGGGATATCCCATGCTCATTTGCTGTTTTATTCACTTATTGGACTTTATTTATCTTCATTTAGAGACTTATAAGTTTTATCATTAACGTGGTCATCACTTATGGACATTTGTGTTGCAGCCATTTGTTTTGATTGTATAATTTTTGCACCATTTACGCGCTACATTCTATTTTCACATGAGATTAGTGGAAAGGCTGGAGTGCAAATCTCACTTGAGAAATGCATACTGGGGAGTGAGTTGTTTGTACTGGAGTACAGATTTCCATTGTGGCATGGATACCGGGAAATTATCTGTGTTTGTGCTTGAGTACAGATCCCACTAGTGACATATAGTGGGGAGTGAGATGTGGGTATTGGAGTGCAAATCTCACTGGTCACATGGATACTGGGGGGTGAGTTGTGTGTACTGGAGTGCAGATCTCACTAGTGATATGGATAGTGGGGAGTTAGTTATGTGTACTGTAGAGTAAATCTTGCTGGTAACATGGATACTGGGGTGTGAGTTGAGTGTGCTGGAGTGATGATCTCACTGGTGACATGGGTATGGAAAGTGAATTGTGAGTATTGGAGTTCAGATCTCACTGGTGACATGAATACTGGTGTATGAGCTGTGTGTACTGGAGTGCAGATCTCACTGGTGACATGAATACTGGGGAGTGAGTTGTGGGTATTGGAGTGCGGATCTCACTGGTGACATGGATACTGGGCAGTGGCATCTCCAGCTTTCATATTTAGGGGGGGCACATGGGGGGGCAGGGACAAAAGTAGGGGGGCAACTATGAAATGCAATTATATATATATATATATATATACTGGGACCCTTTACTACGATCCCACAATGGCCCTTTCACATGTTCTGTAGTGAGCTCCCTTCCTACTGTATTGGGGCCCCCCCAGGGTGGCAGAAAACAAGAGATATATGTCACCAGCATACCAAGAAAATATAAGGGTTCAAAGCAGTGGGAGAACTATCAGGGTTGCAAAGGTTGTCTTGCCACCGGGCCCTGGTGTTCTGCCACTGTGGGGTTCCCCAGCCTCCTCTTGCTGTCCTGCCCCTGCTATTGACAGCTCTGGTCTGGCATCTCTTGGAATTTACAGGCTGGTTCTCCTGTCCTAAGGACGGGAGAAATCAGTCTGTTTTTTCAGTAATGGAGAGTCCTGGTGGAGTCCTTCCTGCAACTCTCTATTCTCCCTGCCAATGAGGATGCAGGGGAAGGAGCAGATCGGGCGGCCGTGGTTGTGTGAGCGCTCGCATTATGCAGTGTCAGTGAGCAGAGGGAGGGGGGAGGAATCACCCGCAGGAGCTGACTGGGGACTCTCTCCCTCTTAGACATTGCGTTGTTGTAAAAAAAAAATTGTTTTAATGAGGGGGGGGGGGGGGGCACATGTGGGGCACAGCATATTGTTGGGGGGGTCTGGCCCCCCCTAGGGACGCCATTGATACTGGGTAGTGAGTTGTGGGTATTGGAGTGCAGATCTCACTGGTGACATGGATAGTGGGGAGTTAGTTATGTGTACTGTAGAAGTAAATCTCATTGGTGACATGGATACTGGGGTGTGAGTTGAGCGTGCTGGAGTGCTGATCCCACTGGTGACATGGATACTGGGGAGTGAATTGTGTTTACTGGAGTGCTGATCTCACTGGTGACATGGATACTGGGGTGTGAGTTGTGTGTAATGGAGTTCTGATCTCACTGGTGACATGAACACTGGGGTGTGAGTTGTAGGTACTGGAGTGCAGATCTCACTGGTGACATGGATAGTGGGGAGTGAGTTGTGGGTATTGGAGTGCAGATCTCACTGGTGACATGGATAATGGGGAGCTAGTTATGTGTACTGTAGAGTAAATCTCACTGGTAGCATGGATACTGGGGTGTGAGTTGAGTGTGCTGGAGTGCTGATCCCACTGGTGACATGGATACTGGGGTGTGAGTTGTGTGGAGTGGAGTTCTGATCTTACTGGTGACATGGATATTGGGGTGTGAGTTGTGTGTACTGGAGTGCAGATCTCACTGGTGACATGGAGACGGGAGAAATCAGTCTGTTTTTTCAGTAACTGAGAGTCCTGGTGGAGTCCTTCCTGCAACTCTCTCTTCTCCCTGCCAATGAGGATGCAGGTGAAGGAGCAGATCGGGAGGCCGTGGTTGTGTGAGCGCTCGCATTATGCAGTGTCAGTGAGCAGAGGGAGGGGGGAGGAATCACCCGAAGGAGCTGAGTGGGGTTGCTCTCCCTCTTAGACATTGCCTTTTTGTAAAAAAAAAAAAAAAATTGTTTTAAATGGGGGGGGGGGGGGGGCACATGTGGGGCACAGCATATTGTTGGGGGGGGTCAGGGCCCCCTCTGGCCCCCCCTAGGGACGCCATTGATACTGGGGAGTGAGTTGTGGGTATTGGAGTGCAGATCTCACTGGTGACATGGATAGTGGGGAGTTAGTTATGTGTACTGTAGAGTAAATTTCATTGGTGACATGGATACTGGGGTGTGAGTTGAGCGTGCTGGAGTGCTGATCCCACTGGTGACATGGATACTGGGGAGTGAATTGTGTTTACTGGAGTGCTGATGTCACTGGTGACATGGATACTGGGGTGTGAGTTTTGTGTAATGGAGTTCTGATCTCACTGGTGACATGAACACTGGGGTGTGAGTTGTAGGTACTGGAGTGCAGATCTCACTGGTGACATGGATAGTGGGGAGTGAGTTGTGGGTATTGGAGTGCAGATCTCACTGGTGACATGGATAATGGGGAGTTAGTTATGTGTACTGTAGAGTAAATCTCACTGGTGACATGGATAATGGGGAGTTAGTTATGTGTACTGTAGAGTAAATCTCACTGGTAACATGGATACTGGGGTGTGAGTTGAGTGTGCTAGAGTGCTGATCCCACTGGTGACATGGATACTGGGGTGTGAGTTGTGTGGAGTGGAGTTCTGATCTCACTGGTAACATGGATACTGGGGAGTGAATTGTGTGTACTGGAGTGCTGATCTCTCTAGTGACATTGATATGGAGAGTGAATTGTGGGTATTGGAGTGCATATCTCACTGGTGACATGGATACTGGGTATGAGCTGTGTGTACTGGAGTGCAAATTTTACTGTTGACATGGATACTGGGGTGTGCGTTGTAGGTATTGGAGTGCAGATCTCACTGGTGACATGGATACTGGGGAGTGAGTTGTGTGTACTGGAGTGCAGATCTCACTGGTCATATGGATAGTGGGGTGTAAGTTGTAGGTATTGGAGTACAAATCTCACTGGCAACACAGTAAAAAAAAAAAAAAAAAATTTAATGGGTGGGGGCACATGGTGGGGCACAGCATATTGTTGGGGGGGGGGGGGGGTCAGGGCCCCCTCTGGCCCCCTCTGCCCCCCCCCTAGGGACACCATTGATACTGGGGAGTAAGTTGTAGGTATTGGAGTGCAGATCTCACTGGTGACATGGATACTGGGGGGTGAGTTGTGGGTATTGGAGTGCAGATCTCCCTGGTGACATGGATACTGGGGAGTGAGTTGTAGGAATTGGAATTAGTCTTACCAATTAAATGAATTAACGCCCAAGCACCTAAACGCATTACGCACGTTTACAAGCGTCTATCGTTTTTTTTTTTTTTCTGCAAGAACACTACCGCCAAGAGTCACGGCATCTGATAGAGATAGCAAAAGGCTTCCGTTCCCTTATATGTGTCAAATATGAAGATGTATAACACGAGCCTGGCGTGCGTCTCACAAGACAGAACGCCGTTTGTGGATGACCGCATCTTTTTCGGAAAGTGATCTTGGAGCAATTATAAAAAAAAAAAACATAAATGTAAAAAGTCGTGTTTCACTTATGAAAAAAAAGTCAATTTGCGCAGTTACAGTTTAAAAAAATGACAGCGATTTATTTTGAAACATTGTGTATATCTGCGCTGCGACTAATCATAAAGATTTTCCGTGCTGACGCCTACGTGTAAACAGGGGGAATTCTTTTTTGTCACACAGCTCGCATTGTGCCCGGGCCCAGCGGCGCGGAGTCGGTTACAAGAGAGACCCCTCTCCCCTGCCGCTCTCACCCTCTAATTACAGTCTAAACACTTCAAACGCCAGTTTACGCCGGTGATAAATCACCACCGCGGGCCGGGGTGTTTTCTTACCAAACTGCGCCCTGATTACCCTGCAAGCGGCTTCTCCATTCAGAGGGTAATTGACTGGTACAGGGCGATTTCCTCGGCGGCAGCTAAACAAGCAGAAAGGCCCGAGAAGGTGAGATGGTTATTAACCTCCCGGTGGATGGAGACGGCGCCCTTGTATGGCGGTTTTCGGATTATTTTCCAGACCACCGTTAGTGATCAGTGATGCCTTTCTAGGCTGAATTAGGTCGATTGTTGACAAGTGATGACTGATAAGGGATTGGATCGCTCTTCGCAGGAGATTTGGATTTAAACGACCTCCAGCGATGCTTATTCCGTGTAGCCCGGGCTGGTCTAACGCACACTACCTATGAGATGTGCAGGCGCAGCCAATAATACGATAAAAATGATTATCCCAAAACCAACCTTTTGGGACGAACGCTGCTTTAACACCTAAACCATTTTTTGCTGCAATATTCACCTTCAATCCAGAGATATCCCCTGCAGTACTTTTTTTCTGCCAGTAGATGTCCTCAGCATTATGGAACCCCCTTCCTCTTAGCCCAGCTTGCCCAGCTTTTGCTGCAATATTCACCTTCAATCCAGAGATATCCCCCGCAGTACTTTTTTTCTGCCAGTAGATGTCCTCAGCATTATGGAACCCTCTTCCTCTTAGCCCAGCTTGCCCAGCCCAGCTTGTGCTGCAATATACAGCTTCAATCCAGAGATATCCCCTGTAGTACTTTTTTTCTGCCAGTAGATGTCCTCAGCATTATGGAACCCCCTTCCTCTTAGCCCAGCTTGCCCAGCCCAGCTTTTGCTGCAATATTCACCTTCAATCAGGAGATATTCCCTGCAGTACTTTTTTTCTGCCAGCAGATGTCCTCAGCATTATGGAACCCCCTTCCTCTTAGCCCAGCTTGCCCAGCCCAGCTTTTGCTGCAATATTCACCTTCAATCCAGAGATATCCCCTGCAGTACTTTTTTTCTGCCAGTAGATGTCCTCGGCATTATAGAACCCTCTTCCTCTTAGCCCAGCTTGCCCAGCCCAGCTTAATAACTAAACCAGCTTTTGCTGCAATACTCACCTTTAATCCAGGAATATCCCCTGCAGTACTTTTTTCTGCCAGTAGATGTCCTCTGCATTATGGAACCCCCTTCCTCTTAGCCCAGCTTGCAAAAAAGTGTAGCTGCTGACTCTTATTAATCAGACACTCACCTGTCCCACGGTCCAGCGATGCGGGTACACGAAGCCCCACTCCTCTCCCCCTCCTCTGCGCGGCATTGTTACTGTGGGCGCCCGGCTGTGGCTTCACTGCGAATGCGCGAGCCGCACTGTGCGTTGTGATTGGCCGGGCAATCTTCTGGGACCTGTGACGTATCCCAGAAGATTGCAGGGGGGGGAGGGGGGAGAGGTGATCTTCCTTCCAGTGCTGCAGCGCCAGGGGAGGAAGTGGGAGCTGGGTGCCCGTAAAAACAGGGTACCCGCTCCTCCCCCCAAAAAATGACATGTCAAATGTGGCATGTCAGGGGGTCACCTGCACTTAAAGTTCCATTTTTGGGTGGAACGCCGCTTTAACAACTAAACCATCTTTTGCTGCAATATTCACCTTCAATCCAGAGATATCCCCAGTAGTACTTTTTTCTGCCAGTAGATGTCCTCGGCATTATGGAACCCTCTTCCTCTTAGCCTAGCTTGCCCAGCCCTGCTTTACAACTAAACCAGCTTTTGCTGCAATATTCACCTTCAATCCAGAGAAATCCTCTGCAGTACTTTTTTTCTGGCAGTAGATGTCTTCGGCATTATGGAATCCCCTTCCTCTTAGCCTAGCCCAGCTTTTTCTGCAATAGTCACCTTCAATCCAGAGATATCCCCCACAGTACTTTTTTCCTGCCAGTAGATGTCCTCTGCATTATGGAAGCCCCTTCCTCTTAGCCCAGCTTAACAACTAAACCAGCTTTTGCTGCAATATTCACCTTCAATCCAGAGATATCCCCTGCAGTACTTTTTTCTTGCCAGTAGATGTCCTCAGCATTATGGAACTCCCTTCCTCTTAGCCCAGCTTACCCAGCCCAGCTTTTGCTGCAATATTCACCTTCAATGCAGAGATATCCCCTGCAGTACCCTTTTCTGCCAGTAGATGTCCTCTGCATTATGGAACCCCCTTCCTCTTAACCCAGCTTAACAACTAAACCAGCTTTTGCTGCAATATTCACCTTCAATCCAGAGATATCCCCTGCAGTACTTTTTCTTCTGTCAGTAGATGTCCTTAATCTGATGGCTAGCATCATGCAACTTACTTCCTCCGAGCCCAACTTGTCTCGGACTCCCCTCCAGTGGCACTTAGGCTAGGTCCACACCTATGCGTTTTTCAGTGCGTTTTGCAGAAAAACTGTAAAACAAATCACAGCTGACTTGTAGCTCACCCAGGTGTGGAATTATAAAGTTACATAAAAATGCAGAAGAACCAGAGAAGTGCTCTGGATCCATAACGTCTGCCTGATCTGAAGGCCTCGAGGCAAGAGGAGCGGGGGGGGGCCCAATGTGGCCCTAAAACCCCATCAATGGTATTGGATGGATGATGGGACAATGTCAGCGGAACGTTCTATATTTAGAAGGCCTCTCTTCCTCGGTTCAGACAGGAAGCCGCCCAGACTGACGGCCCGTTGCCTTTTCAACCCTACGTGAAGAATTCTACCCCAGTATGAGAACCGCCATATCACGCAAGTGACAGACGCTTAGCGGTGAGGATGACCTGTGGTAGGAAATGTCACCCGCCTTCCCACCAGCCTGCCGAATCCTGGAACTCAACCCATAAACAGCTGGAGGCCGGGGAACGGTTCTGATCCGATCTGGAGGACGGACAACCTGCTGACATCCAGTCCATGAGTCATAGTAACATGAGGTCATAGTCTGCGAGGTCCGGAATATTCTAAGTCTAAGGACCATGAGCACTGGTGGCCTTACATGCTGATAGATATCTCTCTAGAGAGCCTCTGTTGTAAGACAAGGACACATGTGTAATGTAATATTATACCTAATAAAAGATGATGTCATCTGTCTGCTGCAAGCAGAAGGAAGCATTTCCTCAGTCTCCCCTCCCCCAGTGATCAAACTGTACATTGTAACTTTCTAGAACGAGGAGGAAGCATTTCCTTAGTCTCTGATCAGACTGTACATTGTAACTTTGTAGAAGAAGAAGGAAGCATTTCCTCAGTCTCCCCTCCCCCAGTGGTCAGACTGTAGATTGTAACTTTGTAGAAGGAGGAGGAAGCATTTCCTCAATCTCCCTGAGTAATTGTAAGTCTCACTCTGGTGATTGTACGTCCATTCAAAATCCATTTGAAATCCATTCGAAATCCAATCGAAATCAAATTTATTCTATTCGAAATTCGAATTTCAGAAGATGGTTATATTCTTTCTATTTTTTTCCATTCTTTTCCTTTCCTTTTTACTATTCTATTCTTTTATTTTCTATACTATTTTTTTCCATTCTTATTCTCATTATTATTTTCTATTCTATTTCATTCTCTTCTGAAATTCGATTTGAAAACTATCCAAATTTTGTCTGAAATTTCGTTTTGTCCTTTCTGATTCGTTAAAATTCATTACATCCAAATTCCTGATTAATTAAAAATGTGTCCGAATTTTAATTCGGAACAAAATTAACTGCCCATGTCTAACTCAGACCAGCGTTCAAGGTCCCTTAAATCCCTTTTCTTCCCCACTCTGATGCTCGGTTTAAAGTTCAGCAAGTCGTCTTCACCACGTCTAGATGCCTAAATGCATTGAGTTGCTGCCGAGTGATTGGCGAGTGAAGGCCCATCCATATGGAGCGCAGGGGTGCCGCCCCCCTAATCCGTGCACCCGGCCCCTAATCTACATGTAGGGCCTCGGACGCGTGGATTCCAATGGGTTTGTTTTTTTAGAAGCACATGATTAGAGCTAGAGGCTCTAATTGGCTTCAAAAAAGGGTGGGCTCGGGGCGCAGAGCAGTGTGCCCTGAGTCCACCCAGCTGTGTGACAATAGCGAATTAAAATTCGCTATTGTCTTCTTGATTCTCCTCCTGGCAAATCAGGAAGCGGGTCCTGAGACCTGATTATCCGGGAGGGGAAGAGGTAGAGGGGGAGGAAACGCCAGGTGAAGCCGAGGAGGAGAAGACGCCGGGTGATGCCAAAGTGGAGAAGATGCTGGGTGTAGCCGAGGAGGAGGAGACGCCGGGTGAAGCCGAGAAGGAGAAGACGCCGGGTGAAGCCGAGGAGGAGGAGATGCTGGGTGAAGCTGAGGAGGAGGAGACACCGGGTGAAGCCGAGGAGGAGGAGATGCCAGGTGAAGCCGAGGAGGATAAAATGCCGGGTGAAGCCTAGGAGAAGAAGATGCCGGGTGAAGCCTAGGAGGGGTAGATGCCAGGTGAAGCCAAGGAGGAGGAGACGACACCAGGTGAAGCCAAGGAGGAGGAGATGCCAGGTGAAGCCAAGGAGGAGGAGCTGCCGGGTGAAGCCAAGGTAGAGGAGAGGACGCTGGGTGAAGCCAGGGTGGAGGAGACTACGCCAGGTGAAGCCAAGGAGGAGGAGGCGACGCTGGGTGAAGCCGAGGAGGAGAAGACACCGGGTGAAGCCAAGGAGGAGGAGATGCCGGGTGAAGCCAAGGAGGAGGAGATGCCGGGTGAAGCCAAGAAGGAGAAGACACCAGGTGAAGCCAAGGTGGAGGAGATAACGGCGGGTAAAAACGAGGAGGAGAAGACGCCGGGTGAAGCCGAGGAGGCGGAGACGCTGAGTGAAGTTGAGGAGGAGGAGACACCAGGTGAAGACAAGGAGGAGGAGACGACGCCAGTTGAAGACGAGGAGAAGGCGCCAGGTGAAGCCAAGGATGAGGAGAAGATGCCGGATGAAGACAAGGAGAAGGAGACAACACCGGTTGAAGATGAGGAGGAGAAGACGCCGGATGAAGATGAGGAGGAGGAGAGAACGCCGGGTGAAGACAAGGAGGAGAAGACGCCGGGTGAAGCCAAAGAGGAGGAGAGGACCCCGGGTGAAGCCAGGGTGGAGGAGACTACGCCAGGTGAAGCCAAGGAGGAGGAGGCGACGCTGGGTGAAGCCGAGGAGGAGAAGACACCGGGTGAAGCCAAGGAGGAGGAGATGCCGGGTGAAGCCAAGGAGGAGGAGATGCCGGGTGATGCAGTGTGAAGCCAAGGAGGAGAAGACACCAGGTGAAGCCAAGTTGGAGGAGATAACGGCGGGTAAAAACGAGGAGGAGAAGACGCCGGGTGAAGCCGAGGAGGCGGAGACGCTGAGTGAAGTTGAGGAGGAGGAGATACCAGGTGAAGACAAGGAGGAGACGACGCCAGTTGAAGACGAGGAGAAGGCGCCAGGTGAAGCCAAGGATGAGGAGAAGATGCCGGATGAAGACAAGGAGAAGGAGACAACACCGGTTAAAGATGAGGAGGAGAAGACGCCGGATGAAGATGAGGAGGAGGAGACAACGCCGGGTGAAGACAAGGAGGAGAAGACGCCGGGTGAAGCCGAGGAGGAGAAGATGCTGAGTGAAGCCAAGGTGGAGGAGACGCCGGGTGAAGACAAGGAGGAGGAGACAACGCCGGTTGAAGACGAGGAGGAGAAGACGCCAGGTGAAGCCGAGGAGGAGGAGACGCCGGGTGAAGCCAAGGAGGAGGAGACACCGGTTGAAGACGAGGAGGAGGAGACGACGCCGGTTGAAGATGAGGAGAAGACGTCAGGTGAAGCCAAGGAGGAGGAGAAGATGCCGGATGAAGACAAGAAGGAGACACCGGTTGAAGACGAGGAGGAGGAGACGACGCCGGTTGAAGATGAGGAGAAGACGTCAGGTGAAGCCAAGGAGGAGGAGAAGATGCCGGATGAAGACAAGGAGAAGGAGACAACACTGGGTGAAGACGAGGAGGAGAAGACGCTGGATGAAGATGAGGAGAAGGAGACAACGCCGGGTAAAGACAAGGAGGAGAAGACGCCGGGTGAAGCCGAGGAGGAGGAGATGCCGAGTGAAGCCAAGGAGGAGGAGACGCCGGGTGAAGACGAGGAGGAGGAAACAACGCCGCTTGAAGACGAGGAGGAGAAGATGCCGAGTGAAGCCAAGGAGGAGACGTCGGGTGAAGACGAGGAGAAGGAGACAAGGCCGGTTGAAGACGAGGAGGAGAAGACGCCAGGTGAAGCCGAGGAGGAGGAGATGCCGGGTGAAGCCAAGGAGGAGGAGACGCCGGTTGAAGACGAGGAGGAGGAGATGCCAAGTGAAACTGAGTAGGAGAAGATGACGCCGGGTGAAGCCACCATCCGCCACCCAGAGGAAGCGTTGCCTGTGACCTAGATGGGATAAGTGCGATGCTGGTGACCGACCGAGGAGAGGGGGAAGGGTGCGGCTGATCCGACCAACGGGAGGGGGGGGAAGTATTGTTTGCCACCCCCCCAAAAAAAAATATAGCACCAGCTGCCACTGTGATTGGCTGATTAGCAATTTGTGTTGCCAAGCAACTGAACCGATGTACCTAATAAAGTGGCCGGTGTATTATAACACGGCATTGATTTTTCTTTTATTGGGGAAGAGTATATGAGAGCGCGGTTAAGGATAATCCCCTTTTGGGATTTTTTGATTATATTTGTTTTTTATACTTTTTTAAACATTTTTAAATAAAAGTGGTGTTTTCCCTTTAAGGAACAAAAAAAAAGAAAGTAAAATCGGAGCAGTGGATAAACCTGCGGCAAAGTTTGGGGCTTCCAAAGAACATTTTTAAATCACGTCCAGACCCCCAGGACGGAACGTTCTCGGAGCCCCGGCCGATCTCCCCGGGTGTCAGGAGTTCCGTAGCGCTAATGGCCACCACATGGGGATCAGTCGGGGGATGGAGCTGACAGCAGGTAAAGTCCTGGAAATTAAAAGTCGGGCTTAAAATAAGTCATATTTCACATTTCTCGTGATTTCCCCCAAATCCCGCTGATAGATTGTCCTTTCCTCGCCACACGTGGATCTAATTCAGCGGCCAAATCCCCGATGCTCTTTGCTGTGCACTTTGATTTACTCCGAGAGATGCAGAAGGGGCACTAATTCCTTCTTGAGTGGTCTTATCCTCTCCGGTCCACCTTGTGAATGTTACAACATGTGCGTCTGATTTCCACCTCCTTCCAGCCTGAGATATACCGACCAAAAGTGGAGATGACTGGAGCACCGAAAACCACCTCCAACCTCAGGATGGCGACCCCGACGCTTTACCGCCAACTGGAGCCGCACATCGCGCGAAAGAGAGGTTAAAGAGGACCTGTCAGTAACTTTACAAGTCCCGTCATGTCACAACACACAGCCAATAGTATCATTTTTCAGGAAAGCTCCACCTTTTATCCTTAAAAAGCCGGTGAACTCTGCCTAAAACGAGACGTCATCAGTCTGCTGCAGGCAGAGCAAAGAATTTCCTCAGTCTCCCCTCTCCCAGTGATCAGACTGTACTTGTAACTTTGTAGAAGGCGAAGGAAGCATTTCCTCAGTCTCCCCTCCCCCAGTGATCAGACTGTACATTGTAACTTTGTAGAAGGCGAAGGAAGCATTTCCTCAGTCTCCCCTCCCCCAGTGATCAGACTGTACATTGTAACTTTGTAGACAGAGGAGGAAGCATTTCCTCAGTCCCCCCTCCCCCAGTGATCAGACTGTACATTATAACTTTGTAGAAGGAGGAGGAAGCATTTCCTCAGTCTCCCCTCCCCCAATGATCAGACTCTACATTGTAACCTTGTCGAAGGAGGAGGAAGCATTTCCTCAGTCTCCCCTCCCCCAATGATCAGACTGTACATTGTAACTTTGTAGAAAGAGGAGGAAGCATTTCCTCAGTCTCCCCTCCTCCAATGATCAGACTGTACATTATAACTTTGTAGAAAGAGGAGGAAGCATTTCCTCAGTTTCTCCTCCCCCAGGGATCAGACAGTTTCCCTTTCACCTCTTGTGCTTGAGACACAACCAGAATTGAGAAGCAATCTCTCCAAATTCCTAAACATCTGGCACCAGAACGAGTGTCTTCAATGGACATTTCCTCTCTATTCCTATTCTTTGAATTTTTTGGAGAGCCAGTAATAATAAGGCAGAGTGCTGGGCTCAGGATGAATGTGTAATTATATAAGGCAAAGTGCAGGGGTCACACAGAGTTCAGAGGTCAGTAGTAGGTAATGCCAAGCTCAGAGGTCAGTAGTGTGTAATGTAGAGTGCAGGGGAAAGTAGTATGTAATGTAGAGTGTAGGGGGTTAGTAGTATATACAGCACAGAGTTCAGAGGTCAGTAGTAAGTTACACAGAATTAAGAGGTTAGTAGTATGTAATGGAGAGAGTAGGGGTCAGTAGTATGTAACACAGAGGTCAGTAGTAGGTAGAGTAGAGCTCATAGGTCAGTAGTATGTTATGTAGCATGCAGGGGTCAGTAGTATATAACTTAGCGTGCAGGGTCAGTAGTATATAATGTAGCGTGCAGAGGTTGGTAGTATATAATGTAGCATGCAGGTGTCAGTAGTATGGAGAAAGGAGTGCAGAGGCTCGTAGTAAGTAAGGCAAAGCTCAGAGGTCAGTAACATGTAATGTGGTGTGTAACGCAGAGTGCAGGGGACAGTTGTATGTAGCACAGAGTTTTGTGGTCCGCATAGGTGTGCGCACAGGGCGTGCCAAGTGTGCCTGGGCACACCCTAATCACCCAGTGCAGCACAGATTCCCCCTACTGCCCTGGCTCAACCCCCCCCCCCCCCCATGGTGCTCTAGGCTTCCCTCCCCTTCTCTCCCACCAGCTGCTGAGTGATCGGCACCATGTGTTTGAACTTTGGAGTGCACACCCTTTTTTAAATGTATTTCTTTATTAAGATTTTTTCACATTTAACAGAAAAAGGGACTTAAAAAAAATCATATACATTCTTCCCCATGATGTCCCGAATGTCCAACCCAGTTTCTCTCCACAGAGTTGGTAAACCTGACTTGTCCTAGGTGAGTTTTGGGTGGAGCCTGGGGGCGCAACTCATAGGGTTGTCTGTTATTATTATAAACTAAAATTCTCACCCACTTCCATCTCTTACACAACTTCATACTTCCCACTCATTTCCTCAACTTCCACTCTCTCATAATTTGGTTTCTCTTGGGTCACCACTTATTGTTTTTACGTGATTATTTCTATATTTATTAAAGTTTACATACTAATCCCTCTCGCTTTCCCACCAGGGTTTCCAAATCATGTCATATTTCCTTGGCACAGCTTGCTTTATGTTTACCACTTTCTCTTTGAGGATTACCCCATTCATACTATTTAACCATTGGACGGAGGTAGTGCTGACTTCGGGATCCTTGCCTGGAATAGACATCTCATTGCTGCCACTTGGGTATTTCCTACTTTGTCCTTACCCTCCACTAGTCCCAGTAGGCATTGTTTCAGCTCCAGCTCAGTGGAAGTTCCAAAACACCCCATCGATAATTTTCACCACCTCTGTCCAATACCGGAAAAGCTTCGGACACCTCCAAAACACATGGAGCAGGTCCCCCTCTAAGTCCCCACATCTGGGGCAACTAGGATCCGGCCGACGGCCGAACTGAAAAAGTCTGTAGGGAGTGTAATAAGTTCTATACAATAAAAATAAATGTGACATCCTCTGCAAGGGGGATAACGAGACCAGCGGAGCCAATTCAAGGATTCTATTCCACTGGATATCAGAGATATCACCTACATCTTTTTTCCATTTCCTCTTGTACAAAGGGGGATCTAGCCTGCTCAATCTCCCATTATTAATATGTGGCTATACCTTGGAAATTAAGCCTTTTCGCTGAATCTGCTTTAATTATTTTTTGAAGTACAGGGATTGTGCTCCATTCTGAGGTCCTTCCTCTAAACTGTTCCTCTTAGTTCGTGCCTAACCTGTAAGTATTTAAAAAAGGATTTATTCGGTAAGGCATATTGGGCTTTCAATTCCTGGAAAGTTTTCAAGGTGCCTTCTTGGTATAACTGTGAAATGTATTTTATTCCACATCTCTCCCATTCCCTTATTGTCCCTATCTTCTGGAGCTCTCCTAGTTTGCTTTTTTCCCACAGTGGAGTAAGTTCCGTAAAACCTCTATAATCCAATATTGTTTTCACTGTGTCCCAAACCCTCATCATTAGATTTAAAGTTGGAAGTTTTGGGGGAAAGGATCCTGCCTCCAAAGCTTCAGGTATAGATTCATGTGGGGTGGTTTGTAGGAGCATCTTTCTTCCTACTTCTTGGCCAACTACGTTGCTCCCGCTTAAGTACTGAAGTTGTGACGCCAAAAAGTAACTAAAGGGGTGTGGAAGTGCTACTCCTCCTTCCTGTTTCTGAAGTTGCAGGGTACTTAACTGGATTTTTGCTGGCCCGCCTTTCCAGATCATTTCCCTAAACAGAGTCTCTATCCTTTGGAACCATTTTTTATAGAGCCAGATTGGTGAATTATGTAGTACACAAAGGAGCTGGGGCATCCAAATCCTTTTAATTAGATTACACCGACCTGCCACAGATATTGGCAGGCCTTTTCAGACTTTTTTTTTCCCCTGAAATTAATCAACAGAGGATCAATATTATCTGAGGTGTATTGTTGAGGGTCTTTAGAAATATTTATGCCCAGATATTTAAATGTATTCACGACTGGGATCTGAGCTACCTCCTCAGGCAAGGAGCCTACCAAAGGGTCCACTGGTAACAAGCTGGACTTTGTCCAATTTATTTTTAATCCGGAGATTTGGCCAAATCTGTTAATGATGTTCATTGCTTTCCGAAGGGAGTCCTGTGTGTCTCCAAGAAACAACAGAAGGTCATCTGCGTATAATGCAACTTTTTCTTCCAGATCACCTCTTCTAAAGCACCCTTCACCTGGTCAGATGACCTGAGCGCGATAGCCAAAGGTTCAATTGCAATGGCAAAAAGGAGGGGCAACAGGGGACATCCCTGCCTCGTCCCCCTCCCCAGTCCAAACTTGTCGGATTGCTCGCTGTTCACCCTTACTCTAGCCTCTGGTGCTCTATAAAGCATTTTGACCCAATTGATGAAGCCCAGACCCAGTTGAGCCATTTCCATGGCCTTCCACAGGTACTGCCACTCTATAAAATAATAGGAGAAACACATGAAATAGAGTCAGCCGCAGACCCCAAACAGTAATGTAAACAAACAGAAATTGGAAAATCCCCCAGGGGGCTTTTTAGCGGCAATTATGATATATTCATACAGAAAATGTGGTAAAAGTATGATAAAATCATTTATTGTGCAAAACACAGCTTGCAAGTCATTTGTCAAAATAGTTATACAGATACAGACCTCTGGTAACGGACATATCTCAGAATATTTTATCTGAGTTTGGTACAATTTATTTAAAACACCAAGTCAATACATTAATAGACATCCACATGAATACCCTGACGCGTTTCGACCTGTGCTGTTGCGGTCTTCTTCAGGGGATTGTATTCACTAAAAGGGTGAGTTTCGACCAAAAGTCACATATCCAGAGGTTTCCCAAAAGGGGAAGCACTGATCCAGGGGTCCTCATGCATCAGTCCCCACCCCTCCAGGTGGGCACCAGCATCAAAATTGGCTTACAAGAAGTCACACCTCGTTGGGACAGAATGGGGGGGGGGCGATGGACGACACATAGTTTAGATCCTTCCTGTGTGGGGGGAGCTCTCCTGCCTCGTCCCCCTCCCCAGTCCAAACTTGTGGGATTGCTCGCTATTCACCCTTAGTCTAGCCTATGGTGCTCTATAAAGCATTTTGACCCAATTGATGAAGCCCGGACCCAGTTGAGCCATTTCCATGGCCTTCCACAGGTACTGCCACTCTAAACTGTCGAAGGCCTTGGCTGCGTCCAGGGGACAGGATAGCCCTCCCCCCATCCTCGTCCGTCAGGACCTGGATGTTCAAATATAGGCGCCTTATATTAACGCTAGTTGTTCTTCCGAAATATAAAACCCGACTGGTCGGGGTGGATGAGTTTCGATATAACCCTGTTTAATCTAGCCGCCAAGACCTTCGCCAGGATCTTCATGTCAGTATTCAACAGCGCGATCGGCCTATATGAGGCTACATCAAGTGGGTCTTTGCCCTCCTTATGTATAATAATTATAGTGGAGTCCATCATTGAAGAAGGAAGCTCTCCCTGTGCTAGTGAACTATTCAGTACCCTCAACAACTCAGGGAGCAGCACCTTTCCATAGTGCCGATATATCTCGGCTGGAAGGCCATTTGGTCCCGGCGATATCTGCCTCGCCAACTCATTGGTAAGTCATCTCCTCTAATATTATAGGGCGGTCCAGCTCAGCTCTATCCATCTCACTGAGGAAAGTTAGGTTCAAGTCCCTAAAAAAAGTGTCCATCTCTTCATTCATCTCCCTCTGCCGGGATCTATAAAGATCTTCATAATATTTTTTGAACTTATCCACTATTTCTGGAGTATATGAGCTCACTCTCCTATCCTCCATGGTAATCGTAGATACCACAGAGGTGGGGGAGTTTGCTCTGACTAATTGTGCCAACATCCGCCCCACGCTTTCCCCTTCTCCAAAGGCGGCTTGTCTCTGAAAGAGATATTTATTCTCTACCTTCTGGAGGGTCATTAGCCGGTAATTTTGTTGCTCCTTTATCCAGCTCCTAAGTGCATCGGGTTGTTAATATATTGTTCTTCTGCGGTTGTTACCCTCTCTCCAATTATTCTCTCCCAGCCCTTAGTCTGCTTCTTAATTTTTGAAATCTGCTGTATCATCATACCTCGCAAAAAGGCTTTCAGAGTGTCCCATACTACTCCTACCGAGGCAGTGCCCTTGTTTAAGTCAATAAACTCCCCCCAGGGACATCAATATATCCCTCGGGTCTCCCATCAGTTCAATCCAAAAAGGACTCCACTCTCCAGGATGATTACGCTTACCCAGTTCCAATGACACTGTCATAGGGGAATAGTCTGACAAGCCCCTTGGTTTGTAACTCACATTTTTTATTGGTGGCATCATCTCCTCATCTCCCAGAACTAAGTCGATCCTGGAGAGTGTAGAGTGAGTCCTGGAAAAGCACGAGTACTGTCGGGCCTCTGGGTTTCGTATTCTCCAAATGTCTGTCAATCCTGTTTCTGTCAAAAAAATCAGGTAGCCGACTATCCACTGTTCTACTTGTGTATGTCCCTGGGGGGGAATTTATCTAATTTCCGGTCCATTACCATGTTAAAATCCCCTATTACTAACACCGGCACCCCCGGCTTATCCAGGGCAAACTTAGTGAGCTCGCAGAGGACCGAAAGGTCGAAGGGGGGGTAGATACACATTTGCCCCTACTGCCCTGGCTCAACCACCCCACCCCCCACCCCTTGCGGTGCTCCAGGCTTCCCTCCTCTTCTCTCCCACCAGCTGCTGCTGTGGGCACTCACAGGGAGATGTTTTAGGATGAAGTGGAGAGAGGGGCTTGTAAATATGTAATTAATGGCCCCTTCCCTTTCTGCATGACTACAGTGAGTGATCGGTACCATGTGTTTGAACTTTGGAGTGCACACCCGAATGCAATAGGCTGCGCACACCTATGGCGGTCAGTAGTAAGTAAGACAGAGTTCAGAGGTCAGTAGTATGTAATGTACAGAGTAGGGGTCTGTAGTATGTCATGTAGAGTTCAGAGGTCAGCAGAAAGTAATGCAGAGCTCAGAGGTCAGTAGTATGTAATGTAGAGTGCAGAAGTCAGTAGTATGTAGCACAGAGTTCAGAGGTCAGTAGTATGTAATGTAGAGAGTAGAGGTCTGTAGTATGTCATGTAGAGTTTAGGGGTCAGTAGTATGTAATATAGAGCTCAGAGGTCAGTAGCATGTAATGTAGAGTGCAGGAGTCAGTAATATGTAGCACAGAGTTTGGAGGTCAGTAGTATGTAATGAAGAGCGTAGGGGTCTGTAGTATGTCATGTAGAGTTCAGAGGTCAGTAGTAAGTAATGTAGAGTGCAGGAGTCAGTAGTATGTAACACAGAGTTCAGAGGTCAGTAGTAAGTAATGCAAAGCTCAGAGGTCAGTAACATGTATTGTAGAGTGCAGGGGTTAGTAGTATGTAATGTAGAGAGTAGAGGTCTGTAGTATATCATGTAGAGTTCAGAGGTCAGTAGTAAGTAATGTAGAGTGCAGGATTCAGTAGTATGTAGCACCGAGTTTGGAGGTCAGTAGTATGTAATGTAGAGCGTAGGGGTCAGTAATATGTCATGTAGAGTTTAGGGGTCAGTAGTATGTACCACAGAGTTCAGAGGTCAGTAGTATGTAATGTAGAGAGTAGGGGTCTGTAGTATTTCATGTAGAGTTTAGGGGTCAGTAGTATGTAATGTAGAGCTCAGAGGTCAGTAGTATGTAATGTAGAGTGCAGGAGTCAGTAGTATGTAGCACAGAGTTTGGAGGTCAGTAGTATGTAACGTAGAGCATAGGGGTCTGTAATATATCATGTAGAGTTTAGGGGTCAGTAGTATGTACCACAGAGTTCAGAGGTCAGTAGTATGTAATGTAGTGAGTAGGGGTATGTAGTATGTCATGTAGAGTTCAGAGGTCAGTAGTATGTAACACAGAGTTCAGAGGTGAGTAGTATGTATTGTAGAGTGCAGGGGTCAGTAGTATGTAGCACAGAGTTTGGTGGTAAGTGGTATGTAATGTAGAGCGCAGGAGCTTGTAGTATGTAACAGAGTTCAGAGGTCATTAGTAAGTAACAGAACACAGGAGTCAATAGTATGCAGTGCAGAGTGCAGAGGTCACTAGTATGCACCCCATTGGTTAGCAGTAAACACAAACTCCCCATCCTTCTGTAAAAATTCACTCACCTGACTTCAGATGTGACAGCTCCTGGCGGATTGAGGGAAGTCCTCCCAGGTCTCCCCTTGGCTGTGCCATTTTTAGGAGTTTAGGACTTCCCTCAGCTCTGTAATCCCAGGTTGAGGAGCATGCAGCACGGTTAAGTTGCAATCTACTAGTCGCACAGCTGCGATGGACAGGCAGGTTGCAATGGGCCGATGGCTTCAATCTCTCACAACTAACCAGTTCATTATCAGTTTGTAGACCAACAATTTTCAGTAGCAGGAAAGGAACGGCCTTGCAGCTACAAATAGAAGAGCATTGTGCCCGGTGTTTAGTTTGGTGGTTTAGTAGAAAGAAAAAAAAAAACCTTCATTCCCTGAGAAAAAAAAAAAATTCTCTCTAAAAAAAAGAAGAAAAACAGCCCAATAATTGGCCATTGTGTCCGGCGGCACAGGAGCTGTCTTCCTGCCGAGTGCACCTATATGACTTGTTGGCCGGGCACAGTTCCCCAATGTTGTCCTCTCTATGCTTACCTTGTGTAGGGTTGCCTGTGCTACTGGCAGAAGCTAAAATAAAATAATACTAAACAAATAGCCGGGGCCTGAGATTTCCACAGGAGATTTGAAGAGCTGAATCATATGTGCGCTTCAGCGCTTGGCAAACCGCGTCTCTCTCCCCCGAGCTGGCGGCGCACGGGAGCGGGTCCCTGCCGTGGTGAATGAAAGGCTACATTCTCCTGGAATGGAGAGCCACATTTCACTATTGTTTTGACTTGGTTCAGCCATGGATTTGACGGAAAAAAACTTTAATTGAATTAGAACGTTGGGGTCTCACCGGCAAATACCGATGTATTAAAAAAAAGATTATATGAAGACGCCAAAAACAATTTTGAAAAAAATAAATAAATACTAATACATAATGGCCGTTCCCAATAATTAGGGATTTTCATTAGATGACACCATCAGGCCCAGCTAATTAGTGAACTTTTAATAGTCTTTAGTAGGGTTTGAATACTCAAGTTAGTCTGGCCTGGTGAACGTGTCCCCCTCCCCCCCCCCCCAAGATAACTGTCGGCACTGAACATATGTGGTCCATACGGCCTTCCCTGATAATGTCCAAAGCACGCTGTAGGCCAAAGTGTTTCCGTGAGCAGTCCGTTAGGACTATTAAAGGCCAACCTTCATGCAAAGTGACAGGTTCTGTTTAAATCTCTCAACCCAGGATGGACTGCAGCTTGTTGTTACATGATGCTGTGTTGTGCAACTTCCCTCTCTAAGAAATCCAGAGGGCGGTACTCGGAAACCAGGGAACATCTCAGACTTCTTGGGTTGTGGACCTATAAGAAAATAGAGACGTTGGCAACCAAAGGACTGTAGCAAACAGGGCAGCCAGTTGACACAAGGTGAAAGCCTTTCAGCAAAAAAACTGTGCCTGCTGTCTGATATTTTCCCTGCAAGATGGCCTAAAGCTCCCCCCTACTACAGTTCAGGTCCTCCACCCAATGTACAGCTCCCCAGTATAGCTCTCCCTCCCCAGTACAAATCCCCCCCCAGTACAGCTCACCCAAGTACAGATCTCCCCAATACAGATCCCCCACCCCCCCCTGTACAGCTTCCCCCCCAGCAGGGCCATCTTTAAGGCAGGGCAAAAGGGGCAGATGCCCTGGGCCCTGTCATTGTTGCAGCTGCCTCATACTTGCCAATTTAAATTCTCTTGTCCCTTGAAGTTTTAGTCCTGTGCTGTGTCCCGATATCTCAGTGTGAAGTGCTGGTACTAATGCTGCTCAACTCTGCCCTATTGTTGTTTACAGATGACTCACCTGCAGACCCTGTGTTTACATGTAAATAACCATCATTAATATGTAAATAGCGGCGGCATTACTAAGTAGATAGCTGCGGCCAGTGGCATTGATATGTAAATAAAGGTGGCATTCATATGTATATCATGCCCCCCTGCAGTGGAAAGATGATGTGCTGTAACCTCTAGCAACTAATTAGTGAGCCGTAATGTGTGCTGTAACCTCTAGCAAGCAGTCAGTAAGCAGTAATGATATGCTGTAACTGCTGGCAACCAATCGCAATTGCTGCCTGATCTGATACAGTAAACTGATTTTGAGTCTAGCTGCTCTTTATTGTATGTCTCAGAGCAGGTGGAGAGTAAAATTGCATGGGGGGGGCCAAGAAAATTTTTGCCCAGGGTCCAAACAATATTAAAGACGGCCCTGCCCCCCAGTATATTTCCCCCCCCCCTCCCCAGTACAGCTCCCCAAGTACAGATCTCCCCAGTACAGATCCCTCCCCCCCCAGTACAACTTCTCCCCTATAGTCCAACGTTGATTCGACTTGAGGCCCAAAGACCTCAAGATTACACAGGCATTGACCCAAGTCGCGCCGAAGTCGCGTCAAAGTTGCACGGCAAAGTCGCATTAAAGTCGCGTCAAAGTCACGCGACTTTCAGGTTTTACACAAGTGTGAAAGGGTCCTTCAGCTACTATCGAGTGATATTTACAGAGTGCCTCTCCACAGCCTCTCGTTCTTGAAGGTTCATTGAGATGGCGCATAGCGTTCCTCGGCTCGCCATCCTATGTGGCAGCATCTGTCTTTTCCGTTTTCGATTTTTTTTTTTTTTTTTTAGTTTTTTTTTTCAATGATACAAAAATACTTTTGTCTCTCTCTAGCAGTAAGTCGTACAATCAAACAAACAGTCACATTGAACTTGCAAATTTGCATAAGAGAGTCCCAGAACATCGCTATTTTGGCCTGGTGTCCTATTCAATGTTTGCACACTGGAGGTTCGGATAATTACACCGCAGCTAACACAATGTAATACAAGATAATTAATGGCAGCAAACAACGGGCCCCTTTCTCTGCTGGGCTGTGCACAGGAGCTCCGCGAACAAAGCTGCATGTGTATACACAGAGCCGATCTTTAAAGTGCCGGCCAATGTTTGCTTTCCATTATTGCCAAATTATAACCTAATAGTGACACCTTCTTTCTCAAAAAACTTTACACAAAAGAAGAAGCGGTAGAGTTGCTTTAAAACGTAGACATTTAACCACTTAGCGACCGCCTTATAGCCAGGGCCATCTTTAATATTGATTGGACCCTGGGCAAACATTTTCTTGGGACCTCCCCATGCAATTTCGCTCTCCACCTGCTCTGGGCCTACAATAAATAGCATCTAGACTCAAGGTCAGTTTACTGAATCAGATCAGGCAGCGATTGGTTGCCAGAGGTTACAGTGTATCATTACCACTCACCGACTGGCTGCTAGAGGTTACAGCACACATTATGGCTCAAGTATTATTTTCTAGAGGTTACAGCACATGACTTGTGCTTGTTGATTGGTTGCTACAGATTACTGTACATCAATACTGCTCACCGATTGGTTGCTAGAGGTTACTGCACATCCTTACCGCTCACCAATTGGTTGCTAGAGGTTACTGCACATTATTATTGCTTACTAATTGGTTGCTAGTGGTTACTGCATAGCCTTACTGCTCAATGATTGGTTACTAAAGGTTACAGCACATCATCTCCCCACTGCCTGCACACCATGGACTGGGGAGGTGAGGGGACCCATCCATAAACAGAAAACCCCTATGTAATGGGGATTTACACTGACCACTAATGTAATGGGGATTTACACTGACCACTAATGTAATGGGGATTTACACTGACCACTAATGTAATGGGGATTTACACTGACCACTAATGTAATGGGGATTTACACTGACCACTAATGTAATGGGGATTTACACTGACCACTAATGTAATGGGGATTTACACTGACCACTAATGTAATGGGGATTTACACTGACCACTAATGTAATAGGAGCATTCACAGGAACCACTAATGTAAGGAGGGATTTACACTGACCACCAATGTAAGGGGGACCTTCACACTGGCCAGTAGTGCGAATGAAAGGATTGTACACCAAGCTCCAATGTAATGAGAAGATTTACACTGACCACCAATGTAACTGAGACATTTAGCCTGTGTGTGTGAGGAACACATGCAAAATTTCTTTCCGGACCCCACAGAAACATGCTGCCCTTTACCCAATTCAGGGTGCTGTGGCACCATGTTATTTTAAAAGGGTTCCATCACCAATGTGCTTACCTTTGCAGAACAGGCTGATGTTAGGCTTAATGACCACAGTTTTAGGCAGTACTTTCAATAATGCCCCATTACCTCTCCGGTGGGCAGCATATACATAGGAATGCTGCCTCTATTTACATATCAATGCAGCCGGCCTGTGGCTATTTACATATCAATGCAGGTTATTTACATGTATTATTTACATGTAAAGACAGGGTCTGCAGGTGAGTCATCTGTACATGGCAATAGGCAGAGCTGAGCAGCATTAGTAACAGAACGTCACACTGAGATATTGGGACACAGCACGGGACTAAAACTTCAAGGGACAAGGGAATTTGAACTGGGATAGTTGGCAGGTATGAGGCAGCTGCTTTGGGCCCCACAACAATGATGGGGCCCTTGGCAGATGCCCCTTTTGCCTAGTCTTAGTCCGTATGGTTCAATATTGAGTTGGCCCACCCTTTGCAGCTATAACAGCTTCAACTCTTCTGGGAAGGCAGTCCGCAAGGTTTAGGAGTGTGTCTATGGGAATGTTTGACCATTCTTCCAGAAGCACACTTGTGAGGTAAGGCACTTATGTTGGATGAGAAGGCCCGGCTCGTAATCTCCGCTCTAATTTGTCAGCTCTCCACCCCCTTTTTTCTGACCTCTCAGACACGCTGAAATATTCAGCACTTTGAACAGCTGTAGAGAAAAGACACTTGCAGATAAACAGGTACAACTTACAGTATGTAGGAGAATTTGTTTCCTCTCTGTGTATCCCCTGAGGCCAGTCACTTCACTGGGTATATGTAACCATTACAAGCATTTTAATATTATAATAAAGAAAGGCTTCTTCACAGTATGAGCTGTGAAAATGTGGAACAGACTCCCTCCAGAGGTGATTCTGGCCTGCTCAGTAGATTGCTTTATAAAAGACCTGGATTCTTTCCTAAATGTACATTGAACTGGATACTAACATTTATAGATAAAGTTGATCCAGGGAAAATCTCATTGCCTCTCGGAGGATCAAGAAGGATTTTTTTCCCCTGTTGGAGCAATTTGGATCATGCTTTGCTGGGGTTTTTCGCCTTCCTCTGGATCAACTGTGGGTGAAGGATTGTGTACATGGGATTGTGTATATTTTTCCCCCTTCTATTGGCTGAACAAAATAGACCCGTGTCTTTTTCCTGCTACAATATTTTTATTGGAATATAAATGATCAAATACGACCAAAAAAAAGCTCTATTTGTGGGGAAAAAAAGGGACATAAATTTTGTTTGTGTACAGCGTCGCACGACCGCGCAATTGTCAGACGCAGTGCCGTATCGCAAAAAATGGCCTGGTCATTAAGGGGGGCAAATCCTTCTGGTCCTTAAGTTAACTGTCGATCAAAAGGGACCCTTCGGCCAAGACTGGGGGTCAACACAGGGTGCCTGAACCTTAAGGCACAGGGGCTGGAATGTGGAACAATCCACATGAATATATGGAAACAAAGCTTAAACTGGTCATTTCATGAGATAACAGATAACATTGGGGGCCAAGGAGCAGGGGGGGGGGGAGACAGAGATGACAAGGAAGACGATGGAAGGAAAGAAAAGAAAAAGACAGGATGAGAAAGTTACCCCAGGCTGGCAGATAGTGGGATCAATTAAACAGGCCCAGGCTGGTCGGGTGCAGAGTAGAGAGGGCGTAAGACCACCACTGGGCCATCACCTTGGGAAATTTAGAGTGAGAGTCATGGAGGACACTACTCATCTTCTCATTGATCATGAGAGTCATCATGATGCTCTTTACCTCCACAAACGAGACAGACGTTTTTTTCCAGGCCCTGGCTATTGCGCGTTTAGCAGCAATAAATTGATAGGTGGCCAGTTTCTGTTGGTAGGAGAAGAGGCCCGGGATCGGGCAGCGGAGCAGTGCTAGCTTTTCATCTTTGAGAATAGATACACGGAAGAGGGTAAACCAAAAATCCAAAGACCGTAATCCCAACAGATGGGGGCAGGCCCACCAAATATGAAGTTTGTCTCCTCGTTGGCCGTATTCTCGGAAATAGCAATCATTCTAGAATGGGTTCAATTTAGCGATGTGGGCTGGGAGCCAATACCAGCGGAGGAGCATCTTATAGGCAGCCTCCAAAATGATCGTATTAAAGGACCACTTTGCAATGCTGGACCAAGCTCTACTCCGATCCGCCAAATCAATAACAGACAGATCTCATTCCCATTTAGATACATAGGATAATGAGGTTGGGGTACTGCTAGAACTGAGGGAGTAGTATATCAAGGAAATGGTGCCAGGAGCTACTGGGGAATTCAATCAGATACTATATGTTCAATGGCTGTTTTCTGGTACGGGAAGGTATCATGGCGTCTGAGTGAACTTATCCAATGTCGCAGTTGAAGATAGCGATAAAGCTTGACTAAAGGAGCATCATGGCTCTCTTGGATCAACGGCCAGGAGGGGAACGTACGAGATCCGAGAAAATGTGAGCCTGTGAGAAACCATGAGTGGGCCACCACGAGAAGGTGTAGGGTTGTTTTAAGCCAGGAGGAAACATAGGGTTGTTCAAAAAGAGGAAGGAGTGGAAGGAATGGGGACATGAACCTACCGGAATACCGGACTGAGTCCCAGAGATTTAGGCTAAGAGCCATTGGGGGGTTTGGGGGGTGCTAAAGCAGAGCGGAGATTGGGGTCGGGGAGCAGTTAGGAACCTCCAGAAGAACCCAGAGAGGAATGTTGGATGTGGCCTGGAGCAAGGAGAGCTGGGAGATTTGTGCTGCTTGGTAATATTTCATAATGTTTGGAACTCCAAGCTCGCCTCATAAACGGTGGGCATATAGGGTTTGAGCGCGAGACCCTGGGGTGCTTCTGGGTGTACTGTAACTATTATAAATTATACTGTTCATGTAGTTTGCCCCATTATGCTTGTGCAGGCTTTTGAAGTATCCCCTGCACCCAAAAAAAGAATTCAAGCATTATGTGGGATGTAGGTGTTCTGACTGGTGTGAATATAATGTTAGACTTTTAGTCACATACCTTCTGAAAATACTAGTTGCCAGACCTTCAATTTGTCCATTTATTTTTCCAGCGTAAAGTTCAATATATAGAGTATTCAGTATTTTCTATTGAACTTGGAAAATAAATCCTTGGACTTATAAGTAATATTAAGTATCTCCCCCATTTTTATTACATGAAAGGCCCAATCTTACGATTGGAATAATGCATTTATAAAAATGAAGAGAAGGGGTGTGACCTGAATGCTTTTGGTATGTTTTTTATGTATGATAACAATGTTTCTACTTCTTGAAAAGTCTGTTAATAATAAACAAATCACTGCTTTGTTTAAATGAAAATGTGATGTAGCAATTGTTAAAGGTGTAACAAAGTATATTGTATGGTGAATAAAAGGTATTAACTCAATAAGTATCATTTTCAGAAGTGGCAAACAATATTGAGCTCCTGTTGGATTCTGGATGCCAACTAGCCATCATATACAATGGAAAACCATCCTGTAACACCCCAGTCATAGGAGGCTTCATTAAAAACGTAAGCACACTGTTGGATAACTGATCTCTAATGTTCAGCGCTGGATCCGCTGTACAAAAAGAACGTCTAGTTTGCTGGAGAATTCAATACTGACTCTTAAATAAAAAAAAAAAAATTGCCTGCCCTCCTTCTCTGCAGGACCACATCTGCTTCAAGCTGACAGGTCCTCTTGAAGTGCTGCAGTGCTTGAAGCGGCACCTGGTCCAAAAACAGCAATGCTTGCAAACATGACATTTCGAGTGAGCCTTTCCACCTTGGCCAGATACCGAATTTTTGTCTTGAGCAAACTTTGTGCTGCATTTTATGTGGAAAAATGACCCATGGATTCCATGTTTTGCTCGGTTATACTTGGAGAACGTGTTCCTTTCTTTCCAGCGTACTCTGAGTTTCGTAAGAATTTTGGCTCTCACCTTGTATGTAGCTTTGCCTGGCACTGGGCCATTCCTTCCATAAGGCTAGGTCAGAGTTTCGTCTTAGGCAGTGCCCTCAGCAGGGGGGGGGGGGGGGGGGGAGGCAAGAGTGAGAATCTTACTACTCTCCATGGCCACCAGCCTGGTGATGATGGACCACCATTGTCTATAGGGGTGGCATGAGCCATGACAAGAAGGTTCAGAGAATATTCTATAAACAGGTATTACCATCAATGTCAAGACTGATGGGTTTGTCAATTCGGCCCTTTTATTTTTTTCAAAAGCAACAATTTCATAATTAAAAGCAACAATTTTACACCGTAATAGTTAAATATGGCAACTTTTGGCAAGTGTTGCCATGAGGGGGTCCTTGGGTGTCCACCAGCCTAAAGGCTTGAATATGATCAACCCCTATCCCCATCCACACCCCTACCGATTGAGTACAGTTCCTGAATTGAGCATTTTTTTAGATCCAAATGACCAATCCCCTGGTGGAACGACAATATCAAAAGTGGAAGCGCCATACCACCAAATAGACCCCTGTATGTTAACATTCTCCTCTTTGACAGACCCCCAAACCCAACCAGCTGCCAAAACAATTCTTCTGCACTTACATCTCATTTTTACTACAAGAAATAAGAGAAGATGGGTGGAGAAATTAAAAAAACAAAGACTCCTATCAAACCCCAGTTCCTTCTTACCCTAGCAGCACATCCCTGCCAAATGACCCTCGACCACCAGACAGGTAAGACCCCAATTTAATTAAATATTTCAATGAATTTGACCCTTTCTTGGGACTATTCCTCCCTCAATCATGTAGCCCCACTCTTAATTTCATTCCTCCAGGTCTGGTTTTGGTGAAGAAATTTGGCAGTAGGGTTGGTCCATCCAGGGCATACCAAACTTCACCTGAAGAGGCTCTGGGCTAGGCTAGTGTGGCCTTTCTCAACCTCTCAACCCCAGAGAAATCCTTAAAATAATTTTCAGGTCTTGGGGAGCCCCTGCTAAAATGAATTCATTTGGGGGGTCAGTGGGGAAAATGTCTTTTACATTAGTGGTCAATGTTGAGAATGTGGTCTTTACAGTGGTGATCAGAATGCCACCTTTACAGATAGCTAAAACGATCCTTAGTGTCATACAACTGGCTCTGCTAAGTGGCATTGGCCCTGGAAATCTGGAGACCCATCAGATGGGGTGGTCAATCAGCCACAGCTCAAGGAACCTCTGGAGGAACCCTAGGGCTCCATTGAACCCTGGTTGAGATTGGCTTTTCTAGTGTGTTGCATACAACTAAAGCCACGTACACACGATCAGACTTTCCGATGGGAAATGTTGGATGACAGGCTGTTGGCGGTAAATCCGACCGCGTGTATGCTTCATCAGACAATTGTCTGCTTTTCCGCAAACAAATGGCTAGCAGGTTCTTAAATTTTCCACGGACAAATGTGTGTTGTCAGATTTTCCGAGCGTGTGTACACAAGTCCGTCGGACAAAAGTCCAAAGTACAAACACGCATGCTCGGAAGCAAGGACGAGTCAGAAGCGGTCGGTTTTGTAAACTAGCATTCGTAATGGTGAATTAACATTCGTGAAGCGGCAAATTATGAAATCTCGAAATGCAGAGCACAATTCTCTTCTTCTTTAATGGGATAATAATGAAGCTGCTTTGCTGGTGATACTGATGGAGTTATTGCAAACAAATTTTCAAAGGCTTTTTTTTTTCTAGTGATATCAAGAATAATATTATTATGCTTTTTTTTTTTTTTTTTGGGCAAGTTACCACAACACCATTATCCTGTAGTTTTTAAGATCAAAGATACAACTATGTTGGTGTCCCTTGTCAATTTTACATTGTATTTTTTAAATGTAACTGCCGACTCCCAAACTGTCATTTGAAGTAAAACACATAGCCAAGTATTATTCTACGCAATTTTTTTTATTGTGCATTAAAAAAGTAAAACAAATACAATTAGACATGCTATCTGCCAATAAAACTTAACCAAAAAGTGCATTCTATGCATCCAAAAATATAGAAAATCTTAAAAATCAAGTCATTATTCAACTAAAAAAAAATGTCAAAGGAATAACTCCAAGGCCAATACACGTTATCTCCTCCGATTCCGCAACATGTCTGGTTGACGAACGGCTGTCCAGAAACAAACTGAAAAAGCGCAAAATGAAAAGCGCAAAACGAAATGCGCGAATCAACACTCACCAAACTTCCACTAACATGAAATTAGCAGAGGAGCCCAAAGGGTGGCGCTAAAGAGCTGAAAAACAAGGTAGTACGTCACTATGTTCGTAATTGTTGGCCAACAATTGTGTGGCCATGTGTATGCAAGACAAGTTTGGGCCAGCGCCCTTGGGACAAAAGTCCACGGTTTTGTTGGCCAACAATCCGATCGTGTGTACGAGGCTTAAGAGTTGTCATAGCCAAGCTGTAAAGGTTATGAGGAGCATATACAGTCGAAAAGGACTAACAGGCAATACATCCTGGTCACCTCCCCACCCCTAGCCTGTGAAAGGGAAGATGTTTTTAATGTTGTCTGTGTCCCCATAAATGACATTGCTCTTCTCCTCCAGACCTGCACAATCCTCCCCCATTCTACAAAGAATGAGTTCTTATGTGTTCCAATTGGGGATATTTCCCCCTTACTCTAAACAGAGATGTCTCCCCTCACTTCCTTTTCTGTCAAACTTCATTAAATGGACAGGAAGTAGAGATGACATCACCAACACCATCTACAGCAGCGCTTCTCAACTTATGAGCGAATGGGGGTCTCAAGTGTGGCCCCTGACATCACCAACGGGACGCACACAATGGTCAATATACATTCACCAGCCACTTTATTAGGTACACCTGTTCAATTACTTGGTAACACAAATTGATAATCAGCCAATCACATGGGAGCAACTCAATGCATTTAGGCATCCAGACGTGGTGAACTAAGCATCAGAATAGGGAAGAGAGGGGATTTAAGTGACTTTGAACGTGACATGGTTGTTGGTGGCAGACGGGCGGGTCTGAGTATTTCTGGGATTTTTACTTACAACCATCTCTCAGGTTTACAGAGAATGGTGGGGAAAAGCGAAAATATCCAGTGAGTGGCAGTTGTGTGGAGGAAAACGCCTTGTTGAGGTCAGAGGAGAATGGGCAGACTGGTTCCAGATGATAGAAAGGCAACAATAACTCAAATAACCACTCGTTACACCCAAGGTATGCAGAATACCATCTCTGAATATACAACACATCCAACCTTGAAGCAGATGTTCTACAGCAGCAGAAGACCACTCCTGTCAGCTAAGAACAGGAAACTGAGGCTACAATTCGCACAGGCTCACCAAAACTAGACAATAGAAGATTGGAAAAAAACTGGTCTGATGAGTCTGGACTTCAGCTGCAACATTTAGATAGTAGGGTCAGAATTTGGTGTAAACAACATGAAAGCATGGATCCATCCTGCCTTGTATTAATGGTTTAAGCTGGTGGTGGGGGTGTAATAGTGTGGGGGGATATTTTCTTGGCACACTTTGGGCCCCTTAGTACCAATTAAGCATTGTTTAAATGCCACGGCCTACCTGAGCATTGTTGCTGACCATGTCCATCCCTTTATGACTACAGTGTCCCCATCTTCTGATGGCTCCTTCCAGCAGGATAATGCACCATGTCACAAAGCTCCAATCATCTCACCACTGGACAATGAGGTCCCTGTACTCCAATAGCCTCCACACTCACCACATCTCATCCAATAGAGCACCTTTGGGATGTGGTGGAACAGGGATATTGGCATCATGGATGTGCAGAATAGAAAGTAAATCAGCGCGTGTATGATAATAAGCAGTTGAACACCAGGGTCAATCAATCAAATCCCTAAATAAATGATGGTGCAGCGCTGAGTAAACTAAACTAAAACATCAAGGGATATTAAATGCAGTTTAAAGGAAAAAATCCCCATACAACATAAAATGGAAGCGTATTAGGAGTAAATCAAAAAGTCCAGAAAGTCCATGAATATCCAAGAAAACTTTTAAAAGGTTCCACCAAGTGATCGTGATATCATGCTGATATAGGTGACTGATGTGCCCTTCACCGGTATCTGAAATAGCCTCTCACCTGACGACCAGGACCCTTTAATTACAGAGGGTCATGCAAGCCTTCCCTTACGGGTCATATACATGAATGGTGTTCAGAATCGGGGACCAAGGGCTCCGTCACATACCGGGTGGAGTAATTCCGGACGTTCCAATGGTGTATGTAAAAAGAGTAACAACATATAGTGCTCTCCGTTTGCCAAACAATTTATTAAAAGTAATGAAAATACACTTACATAGCTAGCACTTCTCAAGTGCCAGTGAAACAGCAACAAGCGGTGATGTGTAAACACAGATGGAATAGAGCATGCGCAGTGGCCGCGGGTGACGTCACGACGTCTCGTTCTGGACGCGTTGCGTCCCAGTGGGCGGGGACTTCTTCAGCAGATGAATGGACTACGTGGGCACCCGCGCTTTATAGAGGTAAGTAACCATGGTGATGGAATACAACCTAAACAGCGCACTCGCAATACAGGAAGGGGAATCCGGAAGTGTCTCCATAAGAGACATATACTAAAACGGAACCCATTGTGAGTACACTAATAAAAACAAATTAATATATACATATAATAGAACACAAAAAATAGATATATACATATAATAGAACACAAAAGAAGGGGGGCACTATATGAACAAACATAATTGCTCACTATACATATTAAAATATGCTCTCCAATTGGATCATAAAAAAGAATATATAATTGATATTCAAATGTCATCCGCGGCCAACGACTGCTCTTATCAAAAACAAGATGACAACAAATATGTCAAATAGTAACACATCATTAAATTCACAATAATTGATCAAAATTGATAAAAATTGATAAAAAATTATTATGATAAAAAATATTTTTTCACTATGATAAAAAATATTTTTTCACTATAAAATTACCACATATATTACCGATCAGATATAAAACAGTTAGTAACAAATTCTACATTTAACCCCTCAGGGCAGAGTACTTTTGTCTCGTATATCCAATAAGACTCTCTCTTACTCAGTTGTCTAATAAAATTACCTCCTCTCCAGTGCTTCGTAACCCTTTCTATACCCCAGAATTTTAGGCCTTTAGGGTTCTGTTGGTGAAAGGCCTTAAAATGTCTTGTCACATTATGAGTCTTCAGGCCTTTTTTAATGTTATTGACATGTTCAGCTACTCTGACATGTAGTGGTCTTGACGTTCTACCAACATACTGGAGTCCACAATTACACTCCAGCATGTAGACAACTCCTACAGTGTCACACGTGATGAGTTGTTTGATGTCATACTCTTTGTTTGTGGCAGAAGCTAAGAATTTTTTCCGTTTCTTAACATTTCCTTTTGCGTGTCTACAAGGCACGCATCTTCCACACGCATAGAAACCACCAAGGAAAGAAAAAAGCCTATCAGAGGTAGGGACTGGCGGATTAAGAACACCCGGGGCTAGACGGTCCCTCAGGGTAGGGGCTTTTTTATAAACAAACTGAGGTCGTTCTGGTAATGCCGGGCCAAGGATTTTGTCTTGCTTCAAGATTGACCAATTTTTTTGGACAATCTTTTCAAACTTACGGTATTGGATATTATAGTCCAATACCATTTTGAAATTTTGATTCTCTCCGGTAAGAGCCTTAACGGAGTCAGTAATGAGTTCTTCTCTGTTTAATGATGTAACCCTGGTTACCTCTTCATCAAGAGAGACACGGTTATAACCTTTTTGTTCGAACCTGGAGGATAAAACTTGGGATTGGCTGACAAAATCTTCTACGGAGGTGCAATTCCGGCGCAACCTGATGTATTGTCCCCTGGGGATATTGCACAACCACGAACTGTGGTGGCAACTCCCCAGGGGGATATAAGAGTTGCGATCCGTAGGTTTAAAATAATTGGTGAGCTTGAATCGATCTTGCAAAATGCTGATACTTAGATCTAAAAATACCACATTTTCAGAACTAATGGTCCATGTTAGAGATATGTTTCTGTGGTTGTTGTTCAAAGATTCAATGAAATCATCCAATCTGGATCTCTCACCATTCCAAATGAGGATGAGATCGTCAATGAATCTCCGATAACACACCAACTCTGGGGGACGATGGAGAAATACCGCCTCCTCCTCCCAGTGGGCCATAAAAATATTGGCCACACTGGGGGCGAAACGAGCCCCCATGGCTACACCCCTGGTCTGTAAGTAAAACTCTCTATCGTACCAGAAATAATTTCTTGTAAGACAAAAATCCAGACAACTTAAAAGAAACTCCTGATGCCCACCAGACAAGGAGGAAGAAGCAAGAGCCCATTCCACTGAGGTCATAGCGTCCTGATGACCAATAATGGTGTACAGGGAACTAACGTCCGCTGTAACCAAAAAAGTAGTGGAAGGGGAACACTTCAAAGATTCTAAGATCTGGATGATGTGCTTCGTGTCCTTCAAGAAAGCTGGCGTTTTCATAACAAGAGGCTGCAAAAAGAAATCGATATAATGTCCTAACCTGGTTGAAACGGAATCGATCCCATTAACTATGGGTCTGCCTGGAGGGTTATTAACATCCTTATGGATTTTAGGTAAAAAATAAATAACCGGTGTTCTGCAAAACAAAGGATCCAAATATAAAGCCTCTTTTTTATTAAGAATCCTCCGATCCTTGCCATCCTCAATGATATTATGCAATTCATCTTTAAAAGCCAGCATGGGATCTTTAGTCAGAACGCGATACGTGTCTCGATCTGATAATAAACGACTCATTTCCCTTTGATAGTACTCTTTACTGAGAATGACTAACCCACCCCCTTTATCAGCGGGGCGGATCACAATGTCCTTACGTTCCGTTAAGGATCTAATACCACGCTTAATGAACAACGGGTCAGAGATTCTCTTAACATGTAATTTTTCTAAATCATTTGCTACCATAGTCTTAAAAACTTCCAAATGTTTATTATCTGAAATATGTGGATTAAAAGTGGACTTATTACGTAAAGTGGAGTAATTTTGTGCCAAAGTTTTTGTTCCCTGAGAAGGATGGGATAAAAAATATTTTTTCATGTTGAGGGTTCTAATGTATTTTTGAATACTGACATAGGTATCGAATTTATTGAGATTCTTTATTGGTGCGAACTTCAAACCTCGATCTAAAACTTTCATTTCATCATCATTAAGAGTGACATGGCTCAGGTTGTAAATCCCTATACCTGATGTGGTTTGGGCCTTTTGTATTCGCCTCCCCCCTCTCCTTCCTCTCTTTGTTTTCGCTTTCGCGGGGGGCCTGGATTTGGGGGTGTGTATGGTGCAGGCTGTCTCCAAGGTTCCCCTTGGTGAGATTGGTGCTGCGGTGGGGGGTATCTCTGTACCCCCCGCTGGCCTAAAAAATTGTTATTATTATGATAATTCCCTTCATAGGTGGTTTGATCAATGAGAGGAGCAAACCGATTCTGAGTGGGGATAGGTCTGTTATATGGGGGATAAGGGCTACCTCTCCCAGAAGTGCCCCCTCTATCCTGATACCCTCTGTGTTGAGATGGGACTTCAGAGTAATGAGGGTCTCTCGAATGATCAATCTCTTGAACATATGACCCAGATCTTCCTCCTCTCCCTTTTCCCCTATTGTTCTTTCCCTTTTTGTTGTTAAATTTCCTATTCCCATTATTGGGATAGGACTGAGGGGCTCTAGTATGGGGAAGGTCATACTCATACACAGGGGTGGCTCTTGGGGTATTTGGATATGCGGCTCCAATGTTGGACTGACTGGTCTGAACATTAGGAGCAGTGTCCTCTGCAGGGGTGTTTTGCCATTTAAAAATCACCCCTCCATTAAAGTCATCAAAATCTCTGATGAACTTCTTCTTCTTTTTATTCTGTGATTCTAGGTCCCATTTGATGAGCTTATTTTTTAGTTCACCTGATAATCTTAAGAACTCCTCACTATCTTTCAAAGATTCTAAATTATGAGTGATGTCTTTAATTTGGGAGTCCAGAGCTGTCATTCTCTTTCTTTTACGAATCAGGAGAAATTCAAGCAGCTCAAAGCCTCTCTTGACAAAGAAATCACTCCACTCTGACATGGACTGTACATCAGTGAGTCCGTAATTGGGGGGTAGATCCCACCTGAGACGTCTCGGGATAAGTCTAGCAGCTAAGTATTGTTCAAAAGATGTAATATCCCACCAAGTCTTGATCTTTTTTTCATATATATAACCCAATTTTCTAAAAGACTGGGGAAGATCATTGGAGGGTTCCAATGTAGGATTCCTAGAAAACACTTCATTAATCTTGATATCCCTTTTATCAAAATAACTAAAAACCTCCATACCGCAGCTAGATTAATGATAATTGAGCAAGAGACAGAATAGAAAGTAAATCAGCGCGTGTATGATAATAAGCAGCTGAACACCAGGGTCAATCAATCAAATCCCTAAATAAATGTAAAAGATGGTGCAGCGCTGAGTAAACTAAACTAAAACATCAAGGGATATTAAATGCAGTTTTGGTGTAAACAACATGAAAGCATGGATCCATCCTGCCTTGTATTAATGGTTTAAGCTGGTGGTGGGGGTGTAATAGTGTGGGGGGATATTTTCTTGGCACACTTTGGGCCCCTTAGTACCAATTAAGCATTGTTTAAATGCCACGGCCTACCTGAGCATTTTTGCTGACCATGTCCATCCCTTTATGACTACAGTGTCCCCATCTTCTGATGGCTCCTTCCAGCAGGATAATCACCATGTCACAAAGCTCCAATCATCTCACCACTGGACAATGAGGTCCCTGTCCTCCAATGGCCTCCACACTCACCACATCTCATCCAATAGAGCACCTTTGGGATGTGGTGGAACAGGGATATTGGCATCATGGATGTGCAGCCGACAAATCTACAGCGTGATGTTATCATGTCACTATGGACCAAAATCTCTGAGGAATGTTTTCAACACCTTTTTCAATCTATGCCACCAAGAATGAAGGCAGTTCTGAAGGCAAAAGGGGGTCCAACCCGGGACAAACAAGGTGTACCTAATAAAGTGTATAATAAATATATGTAATGCTGGAGAGGACTGTCATAGAATGCAGACCTAATAGAGGAAATGAGGGTCAGAGAGTGAGGACAGGCTACATTGTTGGCTGGAGATATGCTGCAGAAGACAATATGAAACTGGGAACATGTTACATGAGGCTATTGGAGATCAATGCTATTACTCAATTAATCAATGTGCCCACTACAGACTCCTGAGGTCCGAGGGCCACACATCATATACCAAAGGGCCACATGCTGCCCTCGGTTTCTTGTTGGGCACCAGGGACCTATGGTATAAGTATACCCTACTATAGCCAAAACTATAACAAGAAGTTGTGGCCAGAATGTAGCCATTGATGTAGAGTTGTCAACATCTATCATTCTTCTTTTACGATACAGTAAACATTATTATATTATTATTTTTATGGTTAAAAAAAAAAAAATTTGGTCAAAAATCTGGACCTTCATCTAGGAATGCATGTGCACTTTTCAGAAACTCTTAATTTTCCGGCCCCCAGCGCTTGCAATCAGTAAATCCTTCACGGCTCTTTGGCGTTCTCAGCCCTGCCCAACACGTCGTATGCAGCTCAGACATATGTGCAATGTTCTTCAAGGATTGTTACACTTGGAAAATTAAGCCGTTGGTTCGCCCCCGCCCCTTTTCTGATTCCACATCATAACAGTTTTTTATTTGCTCGCTTTATGAAATTGCACTCAGGTCTGGTGTCCTGGCTAAATTTAGCCCAGGCTGGATTTGTTGCGTCCTTGCTGGTAATTGTTTCTTGAGCCTGTACTCAGCAGTGTCCCCCCCCCCCCCCTCCCTCCCACAGTCTCACTCACTCATGGGGAATCCCAATTTTCCTATGATCTCATACGACAAGTGCTACTTAGTAATAGGGGCCCAGAGACTCTAAGCTCCAAATCCACCCCGCCCTGTTTCGCTGCAAAGTTCTAAAACAGGTCACTTGCTTGGCCGCCTCGCTCTATAAAAGCCGAGATTTTCGAAACGAGCGCCTGGCTTGGCCTGGAAAGGATTTGTGATCCTAAGAAAGTCACATAAATGTGCCATAGATCGTGTTTGTCTGGTAGAGTTATTCCTACACCGAGATGTGTTTATATGACATGCAAGGAAGGAACAAGGCTTGATGGGTCAAAGTGGGCTATCAAACCAACAGAATGGACCATAGAGGGCTAAATAAAAAGCTTGGTCCGCCATCTTAGCCAGCGGTCTCTAAACTGTGGCCCATGGGCCAGATGGGACCCTTTGTTTGCCTTTATTAGGCCCTTGGGACACTATTTCTTCCATTGATATGAGTCAATATTCCTCCCACTGACACAAATGATGGGGCACTATTCCTCCACTGACACCAATGATGGGACACTATTGCCCCCACTGATACCAATGATGGGGCACTATTCCTCCACTGACACCAATGATGGGGAACTATTGTCCCCACTGATACCAATGATGGGGCACTATTCCTCCCACTGACACCAACAATGGGGCACTATTCCTTCCACTAAAGTCAATGATGGGACACTATTCCTTCCACTGACACCAACAATAGGACACCATTCCTCCCACTGACACCAACAATGGGGCACTATTCCTATCACTGACACCAACAATGGGACACTATTCCTCCCACTGACACCAAGGATTGGGGCACTATTCCTCCCACTGATATCAACAATGGGACACTATTGATCTTTTATTAAAAAGAATCAAGCAACCAATTTTATACAAAAGTAAAAAACAAAACCAAAGTACAAAACTTCAACATAAATCCAAGGAATACACATCCATGTTCAGAATATATACAATATATACATAATCCACTACCAAAACTATTTACATAAAGCAGCAGAGAGGGCCTAAGAGGCACAACCCATCACCTATGTACGCAGCCATTTATCAAAAAATAAATCCAAATAATAATAATCTAGGGTGATAAGAGACAGACAGCCACACCCGGGAAAGAGACTCCTGGCAGTCAGGGAGGCTTGAAACCCCTCCACGCCTTCAACCAAGCCCCCTGACTCCGCTTGTCTCTCTCAAGCACCCGAATCTTCTCCACCTCATGCAGAATGTCATACACCACCACCTGAACAGGAAGGATTTTACGCCGAATGCAGACCTGACACCGTGCGTTCCAAGTGAAATAACGGACTACTAGGCTAACTAGAAAAAGTGTATCTAAACAAAAAAGCCCACCAGTATTGAATGCTCCATACACCCACTCAGCATAACCCAGCCTGGAGAGGAAAGGGACACCGAGGGCCCGCCCCACCTGTTTGTACACTTCTATGTTAAAGGGGCAATGAAGCAGAAAATGGTCCATAGTCTCCTCCTCACCTGCACACTCCTCCCGAGGACAGCTACGATCCACCCCACTGCGGAATTTCAAATTGCCCCTAACATAGAGCCTCCCATGGAAGCACAACCAGGCCAGATCCCTAAATTTAGGGGGTACTCTGTCCAAATTAATAAGTCTTAACCCTGCCCTCAAAACTGGGCCTGGGCAATCCCTTAAGGCCAGTGGGTCATGAAAGACTTCGCTCAAGACTCGACTCATAAGGACTTTCCTCGGAACCAATCTGAGATCTTCAGCCGACAATCGCCACTGCCGTAGTAACTTCAGGCACGGAGCGACATAGGCTGGTAGCTGACCACGATGACCCCTGAGATTCTTCACTTGGCCACCCTCTTCCCAAAGTCGCAGAAAAGGCCTAAACCAAGATCTAAAGATGCCTACCCATCCAGGAGGTTCCACTGCAAGCATATTACCAATGTTAAACTTGAGAAAAAGCAGTGAAAAGAAAAGAACTGGGTTGACCATACCTAAGCCACCCTCCCTTCTGGATAGATAGGTGACATTCCTCTTGATGGGGTTCAGTCTGTTCCCCCACAACATCTGGAAGAACACACTACTGACCCTAGCATAGAGAGACACTGGCAAGATGCAGACAAAGCTAACATACAAGAAGATCGGAATCAGGTAAGTCTTAATCAGATCAACCCTTTCCCTCATAGATAACTTCCATCTCTTCCAGCTGACCACCTTAGTATTGGCAATTTCCAGTCTGCCTTCCCAGTTTTTGAGGCCATAATCACCAGGTCCAAATTCAATGCCTAGAATCTTAATTCTTTCCTGGGGCACTGGAAAGGTGTCCGGGAGATCAAAACCCTCACCTTCCTTTCCCATCCAGAAAACTTCACTCTTTTCCTGATTGATCTTGGAGCCTGATGCTTCAGAATACCGTGATGTCAGAGAGACCACCTCCTCTGCTTCATCTGCCCCAGTGACAATCACGGACACATCGTCCGCATAGGCAACAACCCTCAAAGGTGGCTCACCTGGGAGCCCCACTGGCACCCCACACAACATGCCGCTCTCTAGCCTCCTGATGAAGGGGTCGATTGCAAACACATAGAGCAAGGGACTCAGGGGACAACCCTGGCGCACCCCGGAGCCAACCTCAAAGGACTGCCCAACCCAACCATTAACAAGAGGAAAGCTTTCTGCCCCCTTATACAAGATTTTTAACCAATTGACAAAACCACCCGGCAGACCGTACTTACTAAGGAGCAACCACAGGTACTCGTGGTTAACACGATCAAAAGCTTTTGCCTGATCCAATGTCAGCAAATACTTTCCCCAGCCTGCAGCCCTGCATCGCTCCAAGGCCTCCCGGACAGCTAAAACTGCTGTGAAGGTGCACCTACCCTGGACCGAACAGTGCTGATGGCGAGAAAGCAAAGACTCTGCTACTGACGATAGGCGCCAGAAAATGATCTTTGCCAGTATCTTTCTATCGACATTAAGAAGGCTGATGGGGCGCCAATTCTCAATCATCGAAGGATCTTTACCCTTTGAAAGAAGAATCACAGCTGAGTGCCTCATGGAAGGGGGAAGTACCCCCTCTGCAAGGCAACTGTTAAAAACCTCTACCAAATGTGGGGCCAGAATAGGCTTAAAAGCTTTGTAAAACTCAGCTGTCAAGCCATCCGGTCCAGGTGACTTTTTGATGGCAAGCTGTTCAATTGCCCTTATCACCTCTTCAACTGTGATCTCCTCTGTCAAATTCATCAATGGGACATCTTCATCATTTAGACCTGGAGTAGAGTCCAAAAAGCTTTCCATCTTGTCACGGTCAAGCTCTTTCCTCCCAAGAAGGTCAGCATAAAAGGACCTCACGACCTCCAGAATCCCTGACCTGGACTTTGTCAAGGAACCTGTACTGTCCTTAAGGCCAACGACCGTTTTAACAGCTACACCTTGTTTGCAGTTCTGGTAAGGGTCAGGCGAGTGGTACTTCCCATAGTCCCTCTCCAGAACCAAAGAGGCATGCCGGTCATATTGACACTTCCTGAGAAGGAGTTTCACTTCGGAGATTGCCCCAGGATCTCCTCCTCTCGAGACAAGAATATCCAGCTTCCTCCGTAAACGTTGGTAGGTCATGTATTTATTAAACTGCTTTCTATTGGCTAGGCCCCTGAAGAATCCAGCAATCCTCTTTTTGGTCAGCTCCCACCACTCAGCCTTGCTGCTACAAAAGTCCAGGATGGTCACCTGTGCCTGAAAGAATTCCTCAAAGGATTGTCTAACATGTTCTTCCTTGAGTAGAGTCGAATTCAATCTCCAGATGCCCTTACCCCTCTGAGGGGCGTCTGAAGCATTCAGGACTACAGATAGCATACAGTGATCAGAGAACTCCACTGCCTGCACCACTGGGGGTGAGAAAGCAGAGGTCTCCTTAAAAAAAAACCTATCTATTCTACTCTGACTATTACCTCGATGAAAGGTGAACCCAGTGTCATCCGGGAGGTGCTTAATGTGCACATCCACAAGACCAGCATCCCTAACCATACTATTTAAAAAAACGCTATCATATCCCAGCCTGTCCTTGAAGTCCTTCCTGTCCTTGGGCCTAGTTACTGTATTAAAGTCACCTCCAAAGACCACTTGCCGGGATGTAAAAAGAAATGGCTTGATCCTTGTAAAAAGGCATTTCCTGTCCCACTTTGTGTGCGGCCCATAAACATTAATTAGGCGCAGGTCCTGCCCTCCCACAAGGACGTCTAAGACCATACATCTCCCAATCTCCACCTCAATAACCCGCCGGACAGTTACCATGCCGGTTTTAAACAACACCGCCACACCGCCGTAAGGCTCGGCCGCAAGAGACCAGTAAGATGGACCATACCTCCACTCTCTCTTGGCCATATGAATATCTGCCAAGGAGGTGAGCCTAGTCTCTTGCAAAAATAAAATTTCAGCATCTAATTGGCTGAACAAAAAGAAGGCCATAGAACGAGCTCTTACTGACTTAATGCTGGCGACATTTATTGTCACCACTTTTAACGGAGGGGGAACCGCCATTTGGGTTATTGGGTGGATTGCTTCTTAGCTCCCCTCTGCTGCTCATCACCAGAAGCCTCTCTCTTTCTTGAGGCTGCCTCAAACTCCATCTCAGAATCAGAACTTCGCTCCGAAGAAGCTCCAGACGAAGAAATTTCCCAATTAGAGGACCTATAACGGTTGGAGACAGGCACTGGAGCCTGTTCCGTCCTCACCACCTGCTTCTTCCGCTTCCCAACCTTCCTTCTCTCCTCCAGGTACTGCAGGTCAGCTTCAGAGATGCCGTCATCTCTTACTTTTTTCTGTGAAGTCTTTACAGAAGACTTCTTTATAGAGGAAGAAGCAACCTTTTTAGTACCCGCTACCACTCCTGGTGGGGGGGGTGCTCCCTTTGAATCAGACTTAGGAGGGGTAGACTCCTGGGGGGTAACTGACTCGGGGGGCACAGACTTGGAAGGTTCTGACACAAGAGGAGGGGATACAGTAGGCTGGGGGGACACAGAGACAGATACAGAAGGAATACTTACAGTCACAGGAGGGGTGGCCACAGGAACTGGAGAGGGATCCTGAGCAGGACCAGGGGAGTCGGTCACCGCAGAGGAGGATGGTACACCAGGGGCATCACCCTCCATCCCGTCCAGCCTTGACATGTCATCAATTACCTCCTTCTCCATATTGTGCCAGGCTTCAGGACATCTGCTATAGGGGTGGCCAAGGCGCAGGCACAGGTTGCACCTGATCATCTCGGTGCAGTCCTTGGCCATATGACCCTGACCCCGACACACTGAACATATCAAGGCTGAACAGGAAGAGCTCAAATGCCCCTTTTCTCCACAGCGGTGACACAGCTTCGGCTGACCAGGGTAGAAAATAGTCATCCTATCCCTCCCTATAAAAGCTGAGGAGGGCAGGTGACGGACAACATTCCCATCCCTGGCCAACCTGACTGTAACCGACCAACCCCCAGTCCAGATGTTACGCTCATCAAGTATTTTATCGGGCTTAGTCAATACCTCACCATAATTCTTTAACCAGACCTCTAGATCTCGAGCAGGAACACTCTCATTAGTGAGAATAATTGTGATTTTTTTCACTGTAGACCTTTGTGAAACTGCAACTGGGGTCAGACCTTCCCATTCGGGTCTTGACCTGCACCGAGCCTCATATCGCTCCCAGAACAGGTCAAGACCCTCTGGCCTGGTGAAACTAATAGTATATTCCCGGCTCCCAGCAACATGTATTAGGGCATACAGATCATTTGCCCCAAAACCCATCTCCAAAATCATGTCCACCACTGCACGCCGTGCTGGAGGGGTTGCACCACCTTCCCATTTAAGAATCACTACATTTCTTCTTGGACCCCCAGCAGAAGCCAGAGACCCAAGACCAGATCCCAGGGTGCTCAAGGTGGTAGGTCGCAGGGGGAAAACCCTCTTGGAGGCGGAGCTACCAGGAGCAGAGCGTACCACCTGAGCAAATGTAGGCTTATCAGGGCCAAGGCCCCACACTGATGTTACATTAGTCTGTACATTACAATTATTATTATCTGCTGGAACGGAGTTGGTAGGACTGTCCATCACACTTGTACTGGGATGATTTTTATCAGTCACACAAACATTCCCATTCCCATTCCCATCAGGAATAATCACAGTTTCTGCTGCAATACCAGCTGTCTCCTGAAGCTGTGCTGTAGAGTCCTCAGCAGCTGTGGGGCAAACAGCTTTAGATTCAGCTAAAGGGGGGTTAATTGGCTCTGCTGAACGTTGCAGTTCATCTGCAGGAATGTCATTTTTTAAATGCAAACTTTGCTGTACTGCAGCATCAGCAGGCACAGCATTGCTACAAATGGGATTAGCAGCCTGATTGTCACTGGGCACATTGTCTGTATCAGTCACAGTGTTTACAAAAACAGTTTTATGCACCACATGGGGCTTGACAGGCTTTACCTTGTCAGGCATGTTATCAGTAATGTCCTCCTCATGGAACACCAACTGATCCTCCCGCATAGGAGACTCCATTGCCTGGATGGCCCTGAGCATGCCTCCTGAGTCCTGGGAAGGCATGGGGCTGCTTACCTCTACCTGAGGGGGCAGGGGGTCAGAACTGGGGGTCTCCTCCTCCACCTCCATTTTTGTCATCCTGGCAAACCTTCTGTCATTGCAGAATTTTTCCTTAAATGGCCCATCTCTTCCTTCCATGATGGACACAATGGTCTCCTGGTGTTCCACCCGGACCTTGGCCAGTTGGATCTCCGGATCCATGGACCCACGTTTCTGGCTGTGCAAGCCCTCACGCTGCCTTCTCAAGCGCTTCAGCTCCGCTCTCAGTTTATAGAGCTTGTCTCTTTCCCTATTCAGGGCTTTAATCCCGGCCACCACTCGCTCCTGAATTGCCTCTGAGCCTTCATCCTTACCAGGGACAGAGAGATCACAAGCCATGGTTTGTACAGAGGAAGGCATGTCACCTGATGGCCCAGGAGATGGCTGGGAGCTTCCAGCAGGAGAGGCCCTGCTGGCCTCCATGGCTTCCCCAGAAAGGGGCCAGGAGAGCTGGGATAGATTTCCTCACCAGTTCCCTCTCACACGGATCTGCAGCAGCTCCAGAGAGACAGCCTCCTCCTGACACACCTGTGCTCCAATGATGGATGGGACACTATTCCACCCACTGACACCAATTATGGGACACTATTCCTACCACTGACACCAACAATGGGACACTATTCCTCCCACTGACAGCAATGATGGCATTGTTCCTGCCACTGACACCAAGGATGGGGCACTATTCCTCCCACTGACACCAACACTGGGACACTATTCCTCCCACTGACACCAACAATGGGACACTATTCCTCCCACTGACACCAACAATAGGACACTTTTCCTCCCACTGACACCAACAATGGGGCACTATTCCTATCACTGACACCAACAATGGGACACTATTCCTCCCACTGACACAAACAATGGGACACTATTCCTCCCACTGAAACCAACAATAGGACACTTTTCCTCCCACTGACACCAACAATGGGGCACTATTCCTATCACTGATACCAACAATGGGACACTATTCCTCCCACTGACACCAACAATAGGACACTATTCCTCCCACTGACACCAACAATAGGACACTATTCCTCCCACTGACACCAACAATGGGGCACTATTCCAACACTCTGGGTTGCTCATTTCCGTCACTTTCTTTGACCTTATCTCTGGAAAAGTTCTATTTGAAAAGTGAAACATGTTAGCTTTGGGTGATTTTATTTTGGGAGCACCTTCTGACTTTATTATTTTCACATCATTTTTTTCTCGTCCTGAAATGCCCCCCCCCCCCCCCGTTTTTTTCATTTTTTCATCTTTATGGGGTGTGATATGCCTTGTGTCATTGCAGTCCTGACTAATAGAGAAGCCAATTGATGGATATGTTTATATATGGGGCTCGTCCATTAGTGGTTATTTGTGTCCACATGGATGAGTGTACCCCTATTACATATCTGAGAGATAGATATCACCTTACAGGCATATGTGTTATGGTCATTTATATCCCTTTTATGATTTATAATAAAAGTTTTAGACAAGTGGCCTTTTGGTGCCTGGAAAAGCGCACCCTTGTCTAGTTTCATAGTTGCATAGTTAGTCAGGTTGAAAAAAGACACAAGTCCATCCACTTCAACCAAAAAAATAATAATAATAATAATACAATCCCATATACACAATCCTTCACCCACAGTTAATCCAGAGGAAGGCAAAAAACCCCAGTAAATAATTCTCCAGTTTGCTACAGCAAGGGAAAAAATTCCTTCCTGATCCCCTGAGAGGCAATCAGATTTTCCCTGGGTCCACTTTACCTATAAATGTCGGTACCCAGTTATATTATGTACATTTAGGAATGAATCCAGGCCTTTCTTAAAACAATCGACTGAACCACTCTGGGGGGAGTCTATTCCACATTTTCACAGCTCTTACTGTGAAGAAACCTTTCCGTATTTGGAGATGAAATCTTTTTTCCTCAAGACGTAAAGAGTGCCCCCCCTTGTCCTCTGTGATGACCTTAAAGAGAATAACTCATCACCAAGTTCACTATATGGACCCCTTATGTATTTATACATGGTGATCATATCCCCCCTTAATCTCCTCTTCTCAAGAGAGAATAAATTCAGTTCCTCTAATCTTTCCTCATAGCTGAGTTCCTCCAGGCCTCTTATCAGTTTGGTTGCCCTTCTCTGCACTTTCTCCAGCTCCCCGATATCCTTTTTGAGAACTGGAGCCCAAAACTGAACTGCGTATTCCAGATGAGGTCTTACTAATGATTTGTACAGGGGGGGCAAAATGATATCTCTCTCTCTGGAGTCCATACCTCTCCTAATACAAGAAAGGACTTTGGAAACTGCAGCTTGGCATTGCATGTTATTTTTGAGCTTATGATCCTCCAAAACCCCCAGATCCTTCTCAACTATGGATCCCCCCCAGTTGTACTCCCCCTAGTATTTATGATGCATATTCTTAGCTCCCAAGTGCAGAAATTTACATTTATCAACATTAAACCTCGTTTTCCACTTAGTCGCCCAATTAGACAGAGCATTGAGGTCGGCTTGTAAATTGGAGACATCCCGTAAGGACGTTATTCCACTGCATAGCTTGGTGTCATCTGCAAAGACAGAAATGTTACTTTTAATCCCAGACCCTATATCATTTATAAAGATATTAAAGAGTAAGGGTCCCAACACTGAACCTTGGGGTACACCACTGATAACCTTAGACCATTCAGAGTAAGAATCATTAACCACTACTCTCTGAATTCTGTCTGTCTAGTTCTAATAAAAGTCAGAACTCTGAATGTCAAAGTAAGAATTATTGAGTTCAAAGTCAAAAATCTGCGATTAAAGACAGAATTCTGAAATTGGAATCAGAATTCTGAGTTTCTAAATAAGAATTCTGGAAATAAAAATTCTGAATTCTGGGGGGAGGGGTTCAAAATCAGAACTCTAATAATAAAGTCACAATTCTGAGTTTCAAAGTCATAATTCTAAAATTGAATGTCAGAATTCTGAAATTAAAATTCAGAATTCTGAGTTTCTATATCAGAATTCTGTCATTATATAGTCAGAATTGTAGGATTTTTTCAAAGTCAGAATTCTGAAATTTAAATACAGATATCAGATGTTCTATATCAGAATTCTTGGTATACAGATTCTGAATTCTGAGGTTCAAAATCAGAACCCCAATGATAAAAGAAAAATTCTGAGTTTCGAAGTCAGAATTCTGAAATGAAAAATCAGAATTCTTAGTTTCTATATCAGAATTCTGGGACTGAAAGTTAGAACTCTGAATGTCAAAGTCACAATTCTGAAATTAGAAATCAGAATTCTGAGTTTTTAAATCAGAATTATGGGATTAAAAAGTCAGAATGCTGAGCTTCAAAATCAGAATTCTAACAATAAAGTCGCAATTCTGAGTTTCAGCGTCAGAATTCTGAGATTAAATGTCAGAATTCTGAATTTAAAATTCAGAATTCTGAGATTGAGAGTTAGAACTCTGAATGTCAGAATTATGAGCTTATTAGTCCGAACGCTGAGCTTCAAAGTCAAAATTCTGAATTTCAAAATCAGAATCCTGACTTTAAAACTCAGAATGATGACTTTTAAATATGGAATTCTGACTTCAAAAGTCTGAATTTCTTTACATTTCTTTTGGGATAGCCTGAGAGCTGTTCTGAAGAATTCTGACTTTAATGTAACAATTCTGACTTTTAATGTAACAATTCTGACTTTTAAAGTCTGAAATTTGAGCTGTAAAGCAAGAATTCTTCAAAGTCAGTATTAATAGGATGGTCAAAGGGTTTCTCTGTACCTTTGCAATGCTTCAAAAATAATTAAATTAAACTTTTAAAAATGGCCAGAAAAGTCCGGTCCGGTTTGCACTCCTTTGGCTCAGATTGCGATTGGGGGGTGATTTTCTTGCAGCAGTTGAATGTTCCGCGCTGGTTTATTGTAATTACAAACTCTTGTAAAGTAAAGGTCGCCTCAGCTGAGCGTGTTTTTCCGGTAAATGAAGTCTTTATGCCGTTATGTCATTCATGTAACTAAAATAACAACTTCTCAGAATCTTTGTTAAGCAAACTTTCCAGTGATGGAATTTTACTTGTCATTCCCGTGATGTAGACCCTGCGTCTTCCTTCACAGTTACTGCTCCACCCCCTTGCTGCATGCCTGCCTCATATCCAGGGTACCTACCTGTGTCCTATATGTACTCAATTTGGCCCTATTACCAGCACAGGATACATTAAAATCTCACATAGTATAGAATGGAACAGAACTAATTAATAATAATAATAAAAAAATGTTTTTTATTATTATTATTATTATTATTATTATATATTATTAATAATTTGCTACGTTCCATTCATTTAGATGCGGCATTCGTTATTTTGAATAATTCGGATAAATTTGTATTCGTTACGTTCACTAACAGCCAAATTTGAAAGGAGATTCCAATACCTATAATTTAATAGTTAGTAATAGTTATTATTTTTAGTTGGGTATTATTTCAGATTTTAAAATTCTCTTGTTTTCTAATTTTCAGATTTTTGTTTTTATTTTTGGATTTTCGTTCTTTTGAATTTTTGGATTTTCGTTCTTTTGAATTTTTGGATTTTCGTTCTTTTGAAATTTTGTATTTTCGTTCTTATTTTCAGATTTTTGAATTTTCGTTCTTATTTTCGTTCCTTTGAATTTTTGGATTTTATGTTTTTTTTTTCCGTATTTTAGTTCTTTTGAATTTTCGGCTTTTCATTCTTATTTTAGGATTTTCGAATTTTCGGATTTTCGAGTTTACGAATTTCTGAATGTACGCATGTGCAAATTTTAAAATCTTCGAATTGACGAATTTCAGAATTTTTCGAATTTAAGATTTTTCATTTTTGGAAAAATTTGTTAAACGTTTTTCTCGTTAATTCGAAAAAAATTTCGAATTAAGAAACTTGTCGAATTTTGTTGAAAAACAAATTCGGAACGAAATGAACTGCACATGTCTAGCATGCATGCTATTAATGTGTAAGATGCCGGCTCAGAGATGACATCATAATGTAACTCCTGGTGCCTGTGCATTTCATGGCTGTGATCACATATGTCTGACACAGATCAGCCCCTGCTGCAGCCTCTCACCTTACAAAGTAACAATGTACTGTCTGATCACTGGGGGAGGGGAGACTAAGAAAATGCTTTCCTCCTCCTTCTACAAAGTTACAATGTACAGTCTGATCACTGGGGGAGGGGAGACTGAGTAAATGCTTCCTCCTCCTTCTACAAAGTTATAATGTAAAGTCTGATCACTGGGGGAGGGGAGACAGAGGAAATGCTTCCTCCTAGCTGCAGCAGGAGGAAGCAGGACATTCTGGTATGATAGATATAGATAGATAGATAGATAGATAGATAGATAGATAGATCTTTCAAAAGATAGACAGACAGATAGATAAATAGAAGATAATTCTATGGATAGATAATTTTATAGAAAGATAAATAGATAGTTCTATAGATGGTTAGATTTTAGTGATATATATAGATAGATATATAAATCTATAGATAAACAGATTTTAGTGATAGATAGATAGATAGATAGATAGATAGATAGATAGATAGATAGATAATTCTATAAATAGATAAATAGATAATTCTATAGATAGACGGACAGATGACGCAGGCACCTCTGTGCTCAGTGTACTGTCCGGCTCCCCCTCCCCCATCCCAGCAGACGAGGTAATGGAGACGTCATTGGGACATAATGGGCTCGGTAACAAGAATAACACTTTGCCGTCGGTTCCCACCCAGCGAGAAATGTAAAGCCGCTCTCACTCCCTCTGTAATGGGTTAGAAAATATACACTGGCTGCTCCGGGTTCTGCCAGGTGGAAAAAAATTGGCGTCAGAATTTTTTTCTCTCCTTCTCCGGCTCGGTGGAGAGGTCTGAGGCCAGTGTCTGGGCCGGGTGTACCATGATGGGTGGCTGCTGGAGGAGCGGGAATCCGTCCAACTGACATCCTCCAACTCCAGACTCACTCAGCGCCGAGCACTTCCAGTCTATTTATAGGCGGAGAGACTCTCTTCCAGGAACCTGGAACCTCTCCCATAGACACAGGCCAGGGTCCTCAACCTACCAGCATCCCACAGACACAGGATGGGGGTCCCAACCTCCCAACATCCTACAGATACAGGCCGGGGGTCCCAACCTCCCAACATCCTACAGATACAGGCTGGGGGTCCCAAGCTCTCAACATCCTACAGACACAGGCCAGGGGCCCCAAGCTCCCAACATCCTACAGATACAAGCTGGGGGTCCCAACCTCTCAACATCCTACAGACACAGGCCAGGGGCCCCAACCTCCCAACATCCTACAGGCACAGGCCAGGGGTCCCAACCTCCCAACATCCTACAGATACAGGCCTAGGGTCTCCACCTCCCAACATCCTACAGACACAGGCCGGAGGCCTCAACCTCCCAACATCCTACAGATACAGGCTAAGGGTCCCAACCTCACAACAACCTAAAGACACAGACCAGGGCTCCCAACCTCCCATATCTTTCAGATACAGGTGGGGGTTCCAAACCCCCAACATCCCATAGACACACGCTGGGGGTCCCAACCTCCCAACATCTACAGACACAGGCCAAAGGGTCGCAACCTACCATTATCCTAGAGACACAGGCCAGGGGTCCCTACCTCCCAGCATCCTAAAGACACAGGCAGGGGGTCCCAACCTTCCACAGACACAAACCGGGGGTCCCAACATCCCACAGACACAGGAGGGGGGTCCCAACATCCCACAGACACAGGAGGGGGGTCCCAACCTCCCATCATCCTACAGACACAGGACATGGTCCCAACCTACCATTATCCTACAGACAGAGGCCAGGGGTCCCTACCTTCCAACATCCTAAAGACACAGGCAGAGGGTCCCAACCTTCCACAGACACAAGCGGGGGGTCCCAACATCCCACAGACACAGGCAGGGGGTCCCATCCTTCCACAGACACAAGCGGGGGGTCCCAACATCCCACAGACACAGGAGGGGGGTCCCAACCTCCCAACACCCTACAAACACAAGCTGGGCGGTCCCAACCTGCCAACACCCTACAGACACAGACGGGGAGTTCCAACATCACATAGACACACACCGGGGGTCCCAACATCTACAGACACAGGCCGGGGGTCCCAACCTACCAACATCCTAAAGACACAGGCTGGGGGGTCCCATTCTCCCAACAACCTACAGATACAGGGCGGGGGTCCCAACCGGCTAACGTCCCACAGACACACGACGGGGGTCCCAACCTCCCCTAATCCTGCAGACACAGGCTGGGGGTCCCAACTTTCCAACATCCTACAGACACAGGCCAGGGGTCCCAGCCTACCAACATCCTAAAGACACAAGCCGGGGGTCCCCATCTCCCAACATCCTACAGACACAGGTCGGAGGCCTCAACCTCCCAACATCCTACAGACACAAGCCGGGGGTTCCCAGCTCCCAACATCCTAAAGACACAGGCCGGGGGTCCCAACCTCCCAACATTCTACACATACCGGCCGGTGGTCCCAACATCCTACAGATACAGGCCGGGGGTCCCAACCTGCCATGATCCCACAGACAGGAGGCTAATAGAGCACCTTTGGGATGTGTTAGAATGGGAGATTTGCATCATGGATGTGCAGTGATGCTATCAATTCAATATGGAGCAAAATCTCTGAGGAATATTTTCAGTACCTTGTTGTATCTATGCCACCAAGAATGAAGGCAAAAGGGGGTCCAACCTGATACTAGCAAGGTGTACCTAATAAGTGGCCAGCGAGTATATATGCAAAGCAAAAACACTTTTGCACACTGATACTGATACTGACTAGTATTCCAGCATTTGTTCTCCTTCATTATCTCTCCACCATGCCGGTAATGTGGCCCTAGGGCTGTCAGGTGCCAGAACACCTCTGTATCAACTGATGACATCAGCCGTTGTTGTGATGCTAGTGGTTGGCCCACACGGTGCCCAAGGTTGTAATGTTGCACAATGAAAACCTGTGTGGCTTTGTGCAGAACCTTTAGGGACCCGGTGCAAGAAATTGTGAAGGGCCCACCTTTCCCCCCGACTTGCCCTTCCCACATATCCCACAGACCCCTTACTCCCATCAAGGGACTCTTCATTACGGTCCCGAAGCAGGCCAATTTCCTGCCATCTTGGGGTCCCCCCCATGGTGGAAGAACGCCAATGCCAAAGTTGCAAGTGCGACCTGTGCAACCCTGGTAGTTCTGTCTTTTTTTTAAACAATTTTATTTTGTATTACTTTTTACATATTTTTTAGGATCCCCCCCCCCCCATTGGGGGGCTTTGGTCAAATTTCAGGGGTCTAAACAAACAAGCAATTCACCCATCAGCCACCCCCCCTTTGGTCAGTCGGGGCACAGGCATCCCCCCTCCCCTCAGTCAGTCGCTCAGTCATCAGCCCCGCACTTACCCCATCTAGGTTGTGGACAGTGCTTCCTCCGCGTGGCGGCATCTCCCTGCATCTCCTTGATTACGGCGGCTTTACCCGCGTCTCTCACGGCCAGTCCGGTGATGGGTCTCAGGACCCGCTTCCTGATTGGCCATGAGGAGAATCAGGAAGAAAATATTGAGTATTAATTTGCTATTGTCACACAACTGGGTGGGCTCGGGGCGTAGTGCTCTGCGCCCCGAGCTCACCCTTTTTTAAGCCAATTAGAGCTTCAGGCTCTTATCACGTGCTTCAAAAAAGATAAAAACACCATTGGAATCCATGCGTCCGGCGCCCTGCACGTAGATTAGGGGGCCGGATGCATGGATTAGGGGGGACGCCTTGTATGGATGGGCCGCCACTGGGCTCCCATGTGAAAGGGGCCTTAGGCATTTCGATAGGGCACCCTTGAAGAACTCAGAAGGCACTCTGGTTGAAAAAGGCTGGCATCACTATGTCTAAAATAATAAGGTCATTAATGAAAACAGGTTTTATTTTTCATCAGCATGTTGATGGAGGGAGGGGGAACCAGAGAAGACAAAATGTAAGCAGATTAAACGTCAGCTTTAAGGCTCATCTGCTGCTGAGAGATTCTCCACTTCTCAGCTGACTTTGTCGGAAACAAGTGCCGCCTGGCAAGTGCCTTCCTTCCTCCAGCTTCCAATTTCAGATCATTTTGGTTTTCTCAACCACAAACCAGGGACAAACTGAGCCTTTAAACCATCTCATCTTTATAATGTACTGACAGCAAAATGTGTGCTTGGTTTCCTTCTGATGGATGGAGAAACACGCGCCGCGCTAAAGCTCGAAGATCAGACCGCAACTCTTCCTTTTCTACGGCCGGCCTCCAGTCAGTCGGAGTGTGAGGCGGCTTAACAAGCAAAGAGGACCTCAAATAACAACTATAGAAATCCACAAGGGTCAGATAATGCAGCTGACATAAACCGCAATGTGTTGAGTGAAAAAAAAAAGATTTTAATTCTAGACCATATGGTGGCCGGAGAAGTAAAAACCCAACAGAGGTTCTAATTCTTCCCTACTCTATACAAGGCTAAAAGACAAACAAAAAAAAGTTTTGGGCTTCACTTACACTTTAGGGCCTCTTTCACATGGGTAGCCAGGGGGACAGTTGCCCTGGGTGCAAAATTTTAGGGGCAAAATTATACTTATCAATTGTCCCAGATTCCATGGGGCTGTCCCGGAGTTTAAACAAAATCCCATCGTCCCATGGATCCGGGCTGGGTCTCGGTGCCCCATGCTAGAGCAAGTTTCAGGGCTTGGCTCCACAATTTCACCTGGCAGGGGGTACACTAGCACCAGGCACCCGGTGCACCTGCCCTGTATGCCCTGGGTCCCTATATCCACAATTCACCCCTCTGAATCAGCCGGTATTTCTCCCCAACGAGTGCCAGTGCATTTGTGTTGGGGGGTGATATGGAAGGGGAGAGGATTTGTGCTATAAGAGGGGATTGGAGGGGGAGGATTTGTGCTAGAAGAGGGGATTGGAGGGGGGTTGTGCTTGATGAGATGATTGGAGGGGGAAGAATTTGTGGTAGAAGAGGGGATTGGAGGGGGAGGATTTGTGGTAGAAGAGGGGATTGGAGGGGGAGGATTTGTGGTAGAAGCTGGGATTGGAGGGGGAGGATTTGTGGTAGAAGAGGGGATTGGAGGGGGAGGATTTGTGCTCGAAGATAGGATTGAAGGAGAAGGATTTGTGGTAGAAGAGGGAATTGGAGGGAGAGGATTTGTGGTAGAAGAGGGGATTGGAGGAGAAGGATTTGTGTTAGAAGAGGGGATTGGAGGGGGAGGATTTGTGGTAGAAGAGGGGATTGGAGGAGAGGGATTTGTGTTAGAAGAGGGGATTGGAGGGGCAAGATTTGTGGTAGAAGAGGGGATTGGAGGGGGAGGATTTGTGGTAGAAGAGGGGATTGGAGGGGGAGGATTTGTGCTAGAAGAGGGGATAGGAGGGGGAGGATTTGTGCTCGAAGATAGGATTGAAGGAGAAGGATTTGTGGTAGAAGAGGGAATTGGAGGGGGAGGATTTGTGGTAGAAGAGGGGATTGGAGGGGGAGGATTTGTGGTAGAAGAGGGGATTGGAGGGGGAGGATTTGTGGTAGAAGAGAGGATTGGAGGGGGAGGATTTGTGGTAGAAGAGGGGATTGGAGGAGAAGGATTTGTGGTAGAAGAGAGGATTGGAGGAGAAGGATTTGTGGTAGAAGAGAGGATTGGAGGGGAGGGATTTGTGGTAGAAGAGGGGATTGGAGGGGGAGGATTTGTGGTAGAAGAGGGGATTGGAGGGGGAGGATATGTGGTAGAAGAGGGGATTGGAGGGGGAGGATTTGTGCTCGAAGATAGGATTGGAGGAGAAGGATTTGTGGTAGAAGAGGGGATTGGAGGGGGAGGATTTGTGGTAGAAGAGGGGATTGGAGGGGGGAGGATTTGTGGTAGAAGAGGGGATTGGAGGAGAAGGATTTGTGTTAGAAGAGGGGATTGGAGGGGGAGGATTTGTGGTAGAAGAGGGGATTGGAGGGGGAGGATTTGTGGTAGAAGAGGGGATTGGAGGGGGAGGATTTGTGGTATAAGAGGGGATTGGAGGAGAAGGATTTGTGTTAGAAGAGGGGATTGGAGGGGGAGGATTTGTGGTAGAGGAGAGGATTGGAGGGGGAGGATTTGTGGTAGAAGAGGGGATTGGAGGAGAAGGATTTGTGGTAGAAGAGGGGATTGGAGGGGGAGGATTTGTGGTAGAAGAGGGGATTGGAGGGGGAGGATTTGTGGTAGAAGAGAGGATTGGAGGGGGAGGATTTGTGGTAGAAGAGGGGATTGGAGGAGAAGGATTTGTGGTAGAAGAGAGGATTGGAGGAGAAGGATTTGTGGTAGAAGAGAGGATTGGAGGGGAGGGAATTGTGGTAGAAGAGGGGATTGGAGGGGAAGGAATTGTGGTAGAAGAGGGGATTGGAGGAGAAGAATTTGTGGTAGAAGAGGGGATTGGAGGGGGAGGATTTGTGGTAGAAGAGGGGATTGGAGGGGGAGGATTTGTGTTAGAAGAGGTGATTGGAGGGGGAGGATTTGTGGTAGAAGAGGGGATTAGAGGGGGAAGGATTTGTGCTAAAAGAGGGGATTGGAGGGGTAAACTGTGTGCAAGAAGAAGGAGGGATGGTTGAAGGGGGGAGGATTTGTGTTAGAAGAGGTGATTGGAGGGGGAGGATTTGTGCTAGAAGAGGTTATTGGAGGGGGGGGGGTTTGTGCTAGAAGAGGTGATTGGAGGGGGAGGATTTGTGCTAGAAGAGGTGATTGGAGGAGAAGGATTTGGGCTAGAAAGGGAGATTGGAGGGGGGGAGGGTTTTTGCTAGAAGGAGGAGGAGGGATGGTTGAAGGAGGGGCGATTTATGCTAGAAAAAGGGATTGGAGACGAAGCATTCATGCTAGAAGAGGGGATTGGAGGGGGGGCCTGTGCTAGAAGGAGGGCGGATCGTTAAGAGGTGGAGGATTTGTGAAAGAAGAGGGGATTGGAGGGGGAGGATTTGTGCTGGAAGGGAGGATTTGTAGGGGGGCGGAGATAGTGGAAGGAAAAGGGTCTGATTTATGAGTCCACTCACCTCCTGTAAAACTGAACCATTCAATTCAGTAGACCTGCACTGCAACTGCAAGCACAATATAGAATTCAGGAAAAACAAAAAATTGCCCTAACCCAGGATTGCTTCCTAAACATCGAACAGTGACTGCTTACTCTCCCTCTAAAAAGCAATTTCCACAGATCAAATTCAGAGCATTGGCTAGTGTGAACCTAGCCTAAAGAAAAATTTTTGCCTAGCTTGGAATTGGCAAATACAATTGAGATAGAATATCCCAGCAATTACCGTATATGTATAATTTAGGTTATGAGAAAAAAAAATTTCATGGCTGAAATTGCATCTTGTGTAATGGCTAGTTGGTGTCTGGAAGTGGGACTCAGAAAAAGGCCTAATTTCCTGGCTCAGCCCCAAAAATGTTGAAGAACTTGTTTTTTTTTTTCTCTCTAGAACAAATCCAAAGTAACAATGTATTGCTTTTTTTGCTTTATATATGTATTATTGAACTTTGCCCTTCACCTAAATTTCCCCTTTAATGTGTCTGTTGGTCTCTCTCCGAAGACAAAAAATTCCATCTGCCCAAGTCTCCTCCGGAAACAAAAGTCTTCAACACATGGGGTGAGATCTCAATCCGGAATGCCGAAGGAAGCCCTCACCGTTCCCTAATCGAGACCAGTTCTCCGGCAGAGCGAGAGATCCATGTTCTTTACATAAACTTGCCTGGGGTACATATGTTTTTGGAAAAAGACACACTTGCTGGCTCCAAGAAGAAGCGGTTAGAGAAAATTGAAGCTATTTAAGCGTGCGACTCATTAAGTCTTGTTGTCAGATGTTAAACCTTCTGAGCTATTGGCTCCAATTTAAATCATTCACGAACAAGTGGAGATATAGGCGTTGAAAGGTCTACGGCTGCTCCCAGCTCGGAGAAACACAGCACACTTGTGTACACTGTGGTCAATTTTTGCATTTTGGCTAGACATCCCTCTTGCTCGGTGCCGGAGCCCAGCTCGCTTTTTAAAAGCAAAATCGCTACGGCTTCAAGTAGGGGGGGAAAAGTTGGCCCAGGATCGATGGCCTCGCCATGGACTTCCTTTCAAATAAAGGACTAGCCACTTTTTGTCATGGAAGTCTAAAAACTTTTTGACCAAGAAGTTGAACACAAATGGAGGGGCGGTTCCTCTCTCACCCAAGGTCTTCCAAGGCTCTGAGATCTTCAGTCTATTCCTATTGAGGAGAATGTGGACCGGCCATTGGGATCTGTATTAGCATTGGGTCCAAGTTGGCACCTAAAAAAAAGGAACCCAAAACTAGAATAGGCAGACCCGTGCCAGCTCCTTACTAAATGCTGTATTCAATTTTCTTATGTCTGAAATTGTTTGCTACGTACTGTAACTAAATTATATATTTTTTTTTTTCACAGGTGTCTCCAACTCAAGTTACTTTTATTTTATAGCCAAGCTGTCTGCAAGTTTTTTTTTAGGGCGTCAGACGTTTAGAACATTTTCCAGAGTGAAAGAAAAACAAGTTAACAAATGTAAGGTATATTCTACTGGTTGCATGGGGTTTATGGGAAACACTCTGAAAAATAACTAATGGTAAGAGTGGCATCATAAAGCCTATGACATCATAAAATTATTTAGGTATAGCACAGTTGCATTGCAAAAAAAAGTATCACTTTTCACTGTATTGACAAGCATGGATAGTGCTCTAGAGTTGTGATTCTCAACCGTACCAAGACCGGGGCCCGATACATTCTTCTACTGGCCCTGGAGATGATAAGGTTTCTGGAGGGTGCTGGGACTAACTGTGGGTGGTGAGGTCTCCCCAGGAGGCTGAGGGGTTTGCAGGGGCACTGTTGGACATTGAAGGGATCTGCGGGAGCTGGGAGACACTGTTGGAGGTTGGGGGACCTGCAGGCCATGCAGCAAGTTTGGGGATGCTGTAAAGCTCTGGGTGGTACTGTGGAGCACTATAAGAGGGGCACTGTGGACCATTACGGGAGGTTGGGGGGGGAGGGGTACTGTGGGGAATGGGAGTTCTGGAAGGAGTTCCGGGACTCTGCAGCAGACTTGGTGGCCCTGTAGATGATGAGGTTTCTGGAGGGTGCTGGGGCCAACTGTGGGGGAGGGGGATGAGGTCTCTCTAGGAGACTGAGAGTTTTGACTGTAGGGATACTGTTGGAGGTTGTGGACACCACAGGGGAACTGGAGGCCCTGCAGCAAGCTAGGGGATGCTGTAAAGCTCTGGGAAGTCCTGTGGAAGGTTGGGGGACACTGTAGGTGCTGAGGGCTTTCAGGGTGTCTAGAAGCACTATAAGAGTGTGAGGGGCATTGTGGACCATTATGGGATATTTGGGGGGGGGGGGGGTACTGTGGGGGATGGGGGTTCTGGATGGAGTTATGGGACTCTGCAGCAGACTTGGTGGCTGTCAGGGATCCACCAGCACAGGAGGTACGAACGGGCGTTCGTGCATGCGCACGTGCGCCGCTGGTCAATCTGAGCATCAGCATGTGTGTGAGCACGTGCGCGGTGAGTACGGGTGTGCGCTCAACGGGTGGGCACAAGCACGTGCTAATGCTGTTTGGCGCCAGTGACCCTATAAGAGGAGCTCAGCTGCACTTGTGCGACACTGTTCGTCTGCAGCTCTGTACCCAAGATTCTGATTCCTGCTGTTGTTCCTGTGATTACCAACCCGGCTTCTCTCTGACCACTCTGATCTCTCCAGCCCCAACCTTGGCTTGTTTGACTCTGCTTTTGGACTTTTGCCTGACCTCTGTTACCGAACCTTGCCTGCCTTCTGACCTTGCTTCAGCCTGCTGCACCAGCCTGCTTGCCTACCCGTTCTGATCAGGCCTGCCTGACCATTCTTCTGCCTTGTATCTAGTGTGCTGTGTCCTGTCCAGGTCCTGTAGCCGCTGCCCCGGCTACTGCCGGTCCTCTGGTCGCTGGTCTGCTGCCTTCCAGTCATCTCCTGCAGTTCAACCTTCCTGGGAGTTCTCATCCAACATCATGTCTGCCGCTGCAACCTGCTCAGACACTCCTACCCCGCTGTGCTCACAGGACCACTGTCTCCACAGTCATAAGAGAGGTCTTCTCCTACCAAGTCAGGCTCAACACCAGGTACCTAACAGTTGCCTTGTGGATGATGAGGTTTCTGGACAGAGATGGGGCCAACTGCATGGGTGAGGACTCTCCAGGAGACTGATTAGCACTGTTGGAGACTGTAGGGATCTTCGGGCCTGTGGAACACTGTTGGAGTTTGTGGACACCATGGGGGAAATAGGGGTTCTGCATCAAGCTAGGGGATGCCGTAGGGCTCTGGGTGGCACTGTGGGAGGTTGGGAGACACTGTGGGTGCTGAGGGTTCTCAGGGGGTCTGGGAGCACTATGAGAGGGTAAAGGGAACTGTGGACCATTATGGGAGGTTGGGGGTAGGGGGTACTGCTGGGGATGGGGGTTAATTTTTTATTTATGCTGTAGGATTAAAAGAGAAAACAAAAACATCACACAGACCCCTGCGAAGGGCCCCAAAATACTTTTTTTGATGTTGAGACCAAAAAATGTGCTGTCAAGAAGTGACCTCTTCACTCCTGGTTACAGTGATGTCATCGCGCTTCACTACAACAGGAAGCGTCCTCTCTTCCTCCCCATATTTTTTGGCACCAGTATGGCATCTGACATCACTATTAGGCAGTCCATGATTGGGCATATGGCCCATGTGATGTCCTATTGAGCCTGCCCCTCTTTCCTTTTTATGGTGGAAGACATTTTTGGCCAACTGCTCTGCTTGATTGATCCAGGAAGGTTCGTAACACCCTGGATAATGCAAGCAGATTGAAGAAGGTATACATCTATAGGCTCCACCAAATATAGGTGAGACTCTGGACTATCTAAGCCTATCCTTACTGTTTCCCACTGGATTGGATAATTGGTATATATATATTTCTAGTCTATTTATATTTTTGGATGCTTTGCCAGCTTACTGGCCTACATACATTTTCATTGCCTCTTTGAGGGTATTGGGTTTCTTTTTTCCTTGTGCCTCAATTCCTTTTAATGGCCTTATACACTTACAAGATTATTGTTTTTTTTTATAGCCTTTTTTAGCTGTGAAGATATTTTGGGATATTTATATTTACACTATATATATTTTTGGTATATCTACATCCTTTTTTGGGCTAGTATGGGCTTGGCACTCTTTATGTCATACCTTGCATCTGGTGGCACCATTGCCGGCCTTTGGGTCATTTGTTTTAGATTTGGCTGATTACTTTTTGGATACTTGATTACTGCACTATAAGGTATAATGGTGAGCTGTAATGGACAATTGTATTTTTATCATTGTATTTGGTATTGGTGGTTGCATATTTTAGTTAATTCCTTTGGTCTGCAGATGAATGAACAGAATGATACAAAAGTAACAATATGCTACATTGTATCTTTCTACACTTGTGTCTGAGCATTGTTTTTCTTTAAACCCTGAGCCCTCATGCACACAGGCTGTTAAAAAAACGTTATGAAAACGCCAGTATCTTTGCAGTGACTTTTTTCTGCTTTTTTCAGCGTTTTTGCAATAGCGTTTTTTAGCGTTTTTAAGCGTTTTTGAGCGTTTTTCCGCGTTAGCGTTTTTGAGCGTTTTTTTTTTTTTCAAATTTTTTTTTTTTTTTTTCAATGGATCAAAAACGCTAAAAAACGTTGGTGAATGACGTTTTTGAGCGTTTTTGAGCGTTTTTCAGCGTTAGAGCGTTTTTAAAGCTGAAAAACGTCTTTCAGAACCCACTGGTCCTGGGTTTTTTTTACAGCTTAAAAACGCCTATGCCACTTGCAGCTCAAAAACGCCTAGGTGGACATGAAGCCATAGACTAACATAGACAGGCCTTTTTAAGCTGCAAAAAAAGCTCAAAAAAGCAGCTGTAAAAACGTCCATGTGCATGAGGACTTATTCTGACTGCTTTTTTGAATGCTGCAGCTGCAGACACCTTCTCTGAGTATACAGTGATCACAGTTTTGGTTAATCAAAGCCAACAATTGCTGTATACCAAGGATATAAGGGGGGAGGAGCAGGGCAGGAAGACTGGATGTACTAAATGTCCTGTGTACAGTGAAGCATTTTTTTGGGAATGTCTGAAACTAGTTAAAGTTGAAGTTTTGGCAACATTTGTAATATAGATAATGTTTTATAGTTATATAGTATACGGTATATTTACCGTATATTTCTTGTGTTGATGCCTTAAAAATCTGGCATAGGGTACTAACATTTTTTTGGATTCTCTCATTTTATGGTTTTCACTCCTCAAGCCCTGATGAAGGGCTTGAGCCCTCGAAACACGTTACGTTTTCTGGCAGAATAAAATCTTTTTTGGACTCTAGAAACTAGTGTGCCAATCGAATCTCTTCAATTTTTTAAGTTTTTATTGCTGTCTATGAGAGATTCAACCTTTCAGTTTGTCCTGCTGACCATTGTTATCGGGACCGAAAGTGGTAGAAAATCTAAACGTATAGAGCCCGTTAATGCGTTATGTTGCATTTTAACATGCATTGTGTTAAGGAAACCCATTAAAATGAATGAGCTGGCAACACGCCCTAACATGGTGGATCAGCGGGAAGAGCCCCAGTTGGGGGCCAGGGGGGGGGCCCTTCATGGTTTCTGATACCAGGGCCCTGAAGGTTCTAGTCACACCTCTGCTTTGCCTTATCCTCTTGCAGACCCTGTACAGCTGAGCTCAGACTAAGAGAAGGAGAAGCAGAATAAGGAGCCAATCAGTGGTGCTCCAGAGCAGGGAGCACACTAATAGGACAAAGGAGCAGAGTGACGGAGAGATGACCTGGTCAGTCTGATGCTTGTCCTTTCACTGTCCAATCAGAGGTTGGGGTTGTGTCAAGACCTGTAAGTGTTACTGAACTGTGGCAGAGAAAAATCATGCCTCCTGCCCTCCTAGGGCTGTGCTGGGTGGCAGAGCTGTGTAAACCTCAGGACTGGATGGACAGAAATACAAATCCTTTTCGGCAGACAATCACCTTTATATGCTTTTCTATATGGTGCTCAGCTCTTTGCCCAGAGTTCTGCTTTAAGTTGGCATTGGCACACGTTGCCGCATTGCCAAGTGCCATTTTTTTCATCCAGCAGGAACCGCGGCTGATTAAATGGCGGGTCAGCGCCATGTCCCCCTTTCACCTTTAAAATGCATGTTAGCATCGCAGAGACCAGAATGCTGACGCTACACAGCCAGTACCAGTCTACCGCAGCCGGCTGGAGACTTATCTCCCTCCGTAGGTGTCGGTGAAAAGCCGCCTGTCAGGCCCCGCGCGGCACAATCTGTTTATATATATATATTTCTTCCTTATTTATAGAAGGTAGAGCGCTGGCTCGCACATTAGAAAGTGATACGCGTGAGGTTTGTTTTTTTTCTAATTCGCTCGCAGGGAATGTAAAACGATTTTTAATGTCTCTGAATAAAATCCACTGTTCCCGCATAATTTACAACCGGCGCAGACTGGCCGAAGGGGCGCTTATTGATTCAAGTTATTTTCACATTCGAAAAGAAATGTAGAAATAAAGAAGAGAAAATAAAAACGGTAAAGTAACCGATGAGGAGCGACATTGAGGGCCCATTAATGATGTGCATGAAAACGCACGCTTTAGTGCGCATTGCCACAACGCAGTGACGGCCCCTAATGCAGGGCGCAGGGGCACCTCCCACGTATCCATGCATCAAGCCCCCCAAACTGTATGCGGGGCACCGGACGCATGGATTCCAATGGGGTTTTTTTTTTTCTTAAACGCATGATTAGAGCCTGAGGCTCTAATAGGCTTCAAAAAAGGGTGGGCTCGGGGCGCAGAGTACTGTGCCCCTGAGCCCACCCAGTTGTTTGACAATAGCGAATGAATATTCATTATTGTCACACTGACTCCACTCCTGAGACCTGTTTCCCGATTGGCTGAAAGGAGAAGCGATCCTATTGGCCTAGGAAGAGGGAGGAGACGCACGGCCGCCGTGATGCCGAGGAGGAGACGCAGGGGAAGCCGCCACCCGGTGCCCGTGCCATAGATGGGGTAAGTGCGGGGCTGGTAAACCGACCGATAACCGATAGCCAATCACAGCTATACACAACAGTAGACAATGGCACATGAATGGATGCCATTCTTAAAAATGATTGCTTATGACAGCAATCAGATCATCACTGTAATAAGTAATCATAGTGGAAGAAAAATCCTGATCACCTCCCCAGAGCAGTAGAGTGTCACTATGTCACCATCCCTGTGCTGAGTTCCCGGGTCTGTACACCCGCTGTGCTCATTATGAGGGATTCCCACTATCCCTGGGCTAAGTTTCCAGGTCTGAACACCTGCTGTGCCCATTATGAGGGGTTCCCACCATCCCTGTGCTGAGTTCCCGGGTCTGTACACCCGCTGTGCCCATTATGAGTGGTTCCCACCATCCCTGCCCTGACTTCCCGGGTCTGTACACCTGTTGAGCCCTTTATGAGGGGTTCCCACCATCCCTGCCCTGACTTCCTGGGTCTGTACACCTGCTGTGCCCATTATGTGGCGTTCCCATCATCCCTATGATGAGTTCCCAGGTCTCTACATCTGCTGTGCCCAATTTGAGGGGTTCCACGCAATGCTGGGTTTGTAGTATGTTTTATATTATGGAGAATGTAACAGGAGGTGAACACACAAAGGTGGGGGAGAACATCTGATAGGCGGGCAGGAGTTGGACTTAACGCAGACATATAAAAAGCCAGGGACTGACTCCACCCACCTGGCTCCACTTATCTCCACTCTGTGGGTGGAGTGACCCTTTAACATACATTGTATCATACATGTGATACCTCCGGTGATTGTCAGGACGTTGTGTAGATCATTAATCTCCATCCTCCCTGCATGGTGTCTGTACATATTGATCTTATTAAATCCTTCCTGCGCTCCCCTCTACACACCGAGCCGAGGACGTCTCATTACCGCCTCGTCTCACCGCCTCACCTGGGCGCCGGCTGTCCAGGAAACTCATTTCTTACCTCCATCCAGATAACGATCGCTCAGGACATTTCTGCCGAGATTCTGGTTTCCTCAGAAGCCAAACCCAAAGGGAACCTGACATGGGAGCAAATGATGGCCATTCCAGTTACCTGGCTGCCACTAAGTCCCATAGCACAGTAGTCTGGCCACACACAAGATTTCACAAAAACCAACATTCGTATGGAAATTCTCAGTACCTTCGATGACTTGACGAATGTTGTTCAAAAGTGCTTTGAAATTTTTCAGTTGCTTTTAATATTCGATTTTGGCTGTATGACATTTCCGGAACCAAAACCACATTCACTGTTAGAAATTCTTTTCATTTGAGAAAAAAACTTCTATCCCGCTCCTTCGAATTGTTTCGTCAAAAACAAACGTCAACTTCACCCCACTGACCATTGGAAAATCAGACAAACGTTCTTAAAATTATATTAAAGGTACATTTTTTTTATTTTTCTAAAATAACACGTTATACCCACCTACTCTGTGTAATGGTTTAGCCTTAATCCTCCTCTTCTGGGGTCCCCCACCGGAGCTTCTGATCCCCCTTCATTGAGTACCTCCCCTATCACGCTGCCTACTAGGGGCCTGCTTGTGAGGGGCTCGACCCTGAGTCCTGCAACTTGGCCCCGGTCTCACCATCTCTCTGGAAGATATTGGTGACATAGCCTTCCCAGGGCACCTCTGTGAGGTCCAGGCTACATCACCAGTGCCTTACTATGCCAGGAACAGGGTGGGGGGCCGGGTGGGCGTGAGTTTAAACCAAACGTCTGATTTTAGATATGACTTCAAGTGGTTCGAAGAAGGAAGGATACCACACTCCTAAAAACCCATGTGTATGTTTAAGTGAGGAGTAGCCTCAGCCTAAGCTCCAGTCTCAGGTCATGCTCACTGACGCATTTCTTAGACTGCATACCAGGCTTGGATGAGCACCACAGACACCAGCACCCGCTACATAGAGAATCACCGGAGAGGACTGATCGACTCTTGGAGTGGCACAAAATGTCATTAGATGGGGTTCAAATGATTCGAGATCTGTGTTCTCTACTGATACACTATATTATACACTAATGGAAAAGCAAAGGAATTGGGACTTTGTAGGTGCAATTAAATTGAAAAAATATCAAATATAGTGTATAAAAATTATTTTATCTCAAGGAGCAAAATAAGAATTCATTCATTAAAAGAAGGAAAAGGGGGAGATACAATGATGGCTAGTACAACTGATTACGATTTCAACAACACAGCAATATGTGATGGACTTCCCAACATGTTTCGCCCATGTGTGGCTTCCTCAGGGGATGCTGGTCGTTTGCAAAGTACAATGCCTTCTATCAAGAAACACAAACAACTGAACATATTAGGTTGACTCAAAAAATCATACACACATTTACATCTAATATTATTTTTATACATATGTGTTTCCTCTGTCAGGGTACCACTGCTTACCTATATCTCCTAAGAAAGGGGGAGACCAAGAACTGCCGGGATGGCTAGGTGATTTGCTGCATCCGAAGAACCATGCACTAAAAGTGACCATAGATGGTAAACAAAGACCAACTGAAAAAAAGGAAAAAAGATAATGCCCCTTAAAGCGGGATTCCGGCCAGGAATTTTTTTTTAAAAGTCAGCAGCTGCAAACACTGTAGCTGCTGACTTTAAATAAGCACACTTACCTGTCCTGGGTGCCCGCGATGTCGGCCGCCCGAGGCCAACCCGTCCCCCGGCTCTCGGGTCCCGGCACCGCCATCCTAACTAAGGGAAACAGGCAGTGGAGCCTTGCGGCTTCACTGACAGTTTCCTACTGCGCTACTGGTCTTCTGGGAACACACACAGTTCCCAGAAGGCAACGGGGCCGCTCACCGAGGAGCAGGACACACCGCGGAATAGGAAGAGGCAGATTAGGAAGACTGCCTAGCAACAAGGGTTCAGTTAAGTGTAAAAAAATATTTTTTAATTTTTTTTTTTTTTTTTTTTTTTTTTTACGATTTTTCATGCTATTTTTTATTTTAGGGTAGCCCTCCACTTTAATATCTGAAGGAAAGATGGAATTTCCTTCCTGACATCAAAAGGACAAAAACTAAAATAGGGTCTTTTGTTTAAAATAAAACAAAAAATGTAAATAAAATAACATAAATAAAAAAAATAATAAAATTAAATATCAATAATAAAATCAATAAAACATAAAATAAATAAATAAGTGTGAATAAAATACATTAAAGCGTAACTCCACTTTTGTTGAGAAAAAACATTCCCCTCTGGGTGATCTGTGTACATTACAAGGATTTTAATAAACTTTGTTGCAGGTTCCCACCTTTTGTTATTCTGAAGAATTCCCTGTGTGTTTCTCTGTGTCCATGTGGGAAAGTGAATCTAATAGGAGTGGTTTCATAATTATCAATCAGCTGTGCAGCTGTAGTGCAGTAATGAGGAAAGCTGCTGGGCTTGCACCCCCTTTAGAGGTGTTCCTGTTGGGAATATCTCACCAAAAAATGACATTTTTGTTCCAGGGGATGCCTAAAATCTGACTTGCATTTTAGCGCAGACTTCTGGGAAAATTGGTGAGCCAATCACGCAAAGCAGGAAAATTATGTTTCTGGGGAGCGGTCAGTACACATTCTGTGTACAGAACACCGCCAGGTAGCCATATTGCATTGCATTTTCAGAAAATTACAGCGGCTGCAGAATGAAAAGGAAAGGTCATTTTTAATAACATTCAATTACAATATGACTTGTGTCACAGTTGTATACGCTATATTATTTTTTTCTTTATTTGCTATTTTTTTTTTCCCCTTACGAAAGCGGAGTTACCCTTTAAAATAAGAATAAATAAACTATTAATAATAAACTAAAATAATAAAATTAAACAAAAATTAGTGTGACTAAAATAAGATAAAAAAAAACAATAAAATAAAATATTAATAATAAAATAATTAAATACAATAGAACAAAATAAGTGTGAATAAAATAAGAATAAAATAAAATACAGAAGAAAAGAAAAAGGAAGAAAAAATAAACCCACAAGCAGCCCATAATAATCTCCAACGAAGGGCGCCCATTAACCCGCTCATTGTGCGCAGGGACTTGGCATTCACAGACCATCAAAATGAGACTCATCTGTCAGGAATCCCGGCGCACCGCATTTCAAATTAATAAGCCAAAAACTATTCGGAAAAATTAGAAAATTTCGAAGCAAGACGGGGATGAATCAGCGCTGCCCCGGGGCCGCCGGATAATTTCCTCTCGTCAAATTAAAACATTTGTCTTCGGTGATTCCTGTGTGCGAGGAGGATGGAGAGTCAGCTGGCACTGCCTGCGAGGGAGGCGAGGAGTTAAACGATTATCATGGTAATTAATACTCAAGGGGGGGGGGGGGGGGGGGTTGGAGACACTTTTTTTTTTAATAGTACAAATAATAATGGTTCTTTGTGTGAGGTTTGTTATTTTGGCAAACGTGTTGATAGGACGTGTTTCTTTTTAAAGTCTATCCACAGTTGTCCCGGCTCGTCTCCTGTATTGAAAAGGCTTATTCTGATTTCACTGCACACTGTGAGCTTCTCACAATGTGCATTAGAAGATGCAGCGATTCAGATAGAGAAAGCCCGCCTCATTTCCATGGCTGGAGGACGTCCGGCATCATCTATGGGTGCTCAATTTGTGGCCCTCCAGTCTCATCATGCCGGAGCCATTGGGACTCAGCCTTGCAATGCCTCATGGGACTTGTAGTTCTGCAACAGCTGGAGGGCCGCAGGTTGAGCACCCGTCCGGCGCCGGCCCCTCCCACCAGTCATAACCTTCCTCCTGATTCCTGTGCCATGAAAGTGTCACTAAACCCACAACAGTAAAATCAGTCTGTATATGCAGTAAAGCGTGCTTGTTATACTCACTGTGGAACCTAAGGGGTTAATCTTCCAAATTGTGTAAAAAGGCTGCTTGATCCTGTCTTCTCTAAACCTCCCCTTCTTCCACTGTTCCCAATCCATCTCCTGATAGAACAAAGTCTAGGGGACAAGCTGCACATGCTCTGTTTGGTGTGTATTGCTATAGAGTTTTTTTTTTCTTGGGAGTGGAGGGTGGATGTGATAAGCACAGGGCCAATCAGCACTGTCCAGACAGAGGGGCAGGGGTCCTGCAGCCTCTTAGGATAGTCAGAGGAAAATGAAAACTCCTCCTACTGCTAAGCTTTAACCAGACACCGATAGAAGTCACAAGACTGCTATATACTGCTGATGAGAAAGGGTGTTTAGCAGTTTATGTTTACTAAAATAATTGCATTTCCATGTTCTGTGTACTGTGGGAGACCAGATATAGTGAATGCAGAGTCCTGGGTAGACCAGATATAGTGAATGCAGGGTCCTGGGGAGATCAGATATAGTGACTGCAGAGTCCTGGGGAGATCAGATATACTGAATGCAGGCTTCTGGGGAGAGCAGATATAGTGAATGCAGAGTCCTGGGGAGATCAGATATAGTGAATGCAGAGTCCTGGGGAGATCAGATATAGTGAATGCAGGCTCCTGGGGAGACCAGATATAGTGAATGCAGAGTCCTGGAGTGATCAGATATAGTGAATGCAGGCTCCTGGGGAGACCAGATATAGTGAATGCAGGCTCCTGGGGAGATCAGATATAGTGATTGCAGAGTCCTGGGGAGACCAGATATAGTGAATGCAGGCTCCTGGGGAGACCAGATATAGTGAGTGCAGGCTCCTGGGGAGAGCAGATATAGTGAATGCAGAGTCCTGGGGAGACCAGATATAGTGAATGCAGGCTCCTGGGGAGACCAGATATAGTGAGTGCAGGCTCCTGGGGAGAGCAGATATAGTGATTGCAGAGTCCTGGGGAGACCAGATATAGTGAATGCAGGCTCCTGAGGAGACCAGACATAGTGAGTGCAGGCTCCTGGGGAGAGCAGATATAGTGAATGCAGGCTCCTGGGTTTAGTAATTCTTTAAGTCTTAATAGCATCACCATGCACATGGCAAATTCATTTGCCATTGGTCAGCTTTGTCTGTTTTGTTCTTTTTTTTAGCACAAGGCATAGGTGGCCCTGATGAAGCCGAAACGCGTAGACCATTTACTTCATTGTAGCAGTCCGATGTTACGCCTCGCTCATTGACTTTAATATGAGTGTTGCAGAAGCCCACAGGCTATTCAATACTTGACTTTTGTAATAAAATGTGTTGAAATTTATTGTATCTATAATGGTTTACGTATATATTTACTCCCAATGACATATAGAAAGGCCTGCTCATTCATTGTACTTTGGGTCCTAACCCTTCACATCTTTAAAAAGTTTTGACTTTAGATACACTTTGACCATGACACTTCTAAATGAAACTAAACTCAATACTGTAACTCCGCCTTCCCTGGTCTCAGCATTCAGCAGACCCCGGCAGCTGACTCCAGCCCTCCCCTGATCCTCCTCCAGACTCTGCACTTTCTACTTCCCAGCTCCACCCCCAGCTTCTTCTTGGCAGCAGCACAAGGTATGGAAGGTGCACTGTGTTGTAAGGGAGGGTGGGGGACTCTTGATTTCTAATGGTGGGGGGCTCTTGACATCCGATGTAAGGGGGTTTTGGGGTGCTCTGGACATCTAGTCTTACAGATACAACCTGCCCTTTGAGGGCAACCAGGATGCCTCGGGGCTTTTGGATATCTACCAGTGGCGGGTGGTAGGGTTTTTTTGAGGGGGGGGGGCGGACAACCACTCCCGAAGTCGGCTGGCAACCCCCCCCCCCCCCACACTGTCGGTCGGTCATCCAGCCTCGCACTTACCCCATCTAGGTTGTGCGGGCAGTGGCTTCCATTGCGTCCAATCCTCCTCTGCATCACGGCGGCTTCCGCCGTCCGTCTCCTCCCTCCTCCTCCTATGCATCCAATAGGATTGCCTGTCCTTTCAGCCAATCCGGTGAAGGGTCTCAGGACCTGCTTCCTGATTGGCCGGGGAGGAGGATCAGTGTGTCAATAGTGAGTTTTAATTCGCTATTGTCACACAACTGAGCCCACCCTTTTTTGAAGCCTATTAGAGTTTCAGGCTCTAATCACATGCTTCAAAAAAATTTAAAAAACGAAACCCCCGTTGGAATCAATGCGTCCGGCGCCCTGTAGATGTAGATCAAGGGTTGGACACATGGATAGGGGGGTAGCGCCCCTAATGGACGGGCCGCCACTGATTTATGCTGAAATGAATGGTCTGAGCTTTTCGCCTGCAGTTGACAGCAGTTGACTCATTTAAGGTCGGGCAGCTAACCATCTTCTCGGCGAACCGCCTGTGCGCATTTCCAAGGGCGAGCCAGCAAATGCGTTAAGTGGGCCATAGAATTGCAGATTTTATTTTATTCTTTGGAGTCTGCATGTGGATTTTCGGAGAGCCCTCCAATCCATGAAGAATGAATCCCCCCCAATGGCGCAATTCTTCCAGGCAGACGATTCAAACCTTAGTAAATCTGAGACTTTCCTGATTCAAAGCTTCTGTGGCCCCTCAGACAGTCCCAGCTGTGACTTTTGGGCCCCTGCCTGATAAAAACCTTTGTCCTGATTCTGTCCGTCTCCCTCTTCTGAAGCCGGCACATCCTTCCTGTGAACATTTGTAATTAATAAACTGCAAAGCATCAGCAGGCAGCGTCTGCCCCCTTGGCCTCGGTGATAATGAGTCGGGATCCTGACCTGCGTCTTCCATATTTTCCCCCAGCTCGTGTCTATTACTTCTCTAGGGTACCACGGGCAGGCTCCCCCACCCCCAGCTTCCTTCCTTCACTGCCCGCTGTGGAGGGGGGGTGGGGGGGTGGAAGCTAACGATTCTATTACTGACCTACTGGAAAAAAAATTGCAGAGTTCTTCCTACATAAGGAAAGGCCTAGGATGACGACGGTTGTGAGAGGCGCTCTACAGGCGATTGTTCCAACCATCATTGTGCCGCTGAATTTCCTGACGATGGCTTCCAGGTCAGAGGTTCTAACAGAAGAACTGCTTGTGTTGCACAGGGAGACCGATCAGATTTGTATGCTTAATGTTTCTAGGCTTCACTATGCAGAGGTTGCTCAGGGGGGCAACACAAATGGTGCTTCTGAACCAATGAGAACTTTAGACTCCTATGGGTTCCTAAGGGCAAGGGATAAAGTCCTAGCAATATACTGTAGGGCCATGCAGTGACCGGACAAGGTCATCCAGCGCCCAGGGCAAAGATGCCAACCTGCGCCCCCTTCCTTCCCTTAGGGTTAGGGTCAGGGCGCCCCCATTCCTGCAATAAACCATTGTGCCTGGGGCAGCAGCCCCTCGTGCCCCTGGGCAGCAGCCCCTCTTGCCCACCCCTTGTGCCAGCTCTGTGGCCATGCGAAGGTGAACATTAGGCAGGGTTTTAAAAAAATAAGTGTAGCACCCTCTGGTTAGGATTTTTCTAGCAGAGTAGGAAAATTTGGGCAGGCCTAGCTGGTGGCTAGTAAAAACAAAAATAAACTGCGCTGGTGACAACAAATAATCAATTATACAGCTGCACCACTCTAGTGAGATATTATCACACACAAGAAATATGAAATAAAATGTGTTGAGCTAAATAAACATAAAATAATAATCAAAGAACAGTGAGTCCATAAATCACCCTGATAACATAATAATTAGGAAAAAGTGAGTCCATAATAAGTCACCAGCGTGACATGAATGTGAGTAGGGATCTTGACTGTTGTATCACCAACTGCCTCCACCTCGTGATTAGACCACCACCAAAACGAAAGATGTACCCTTACCAGTGATGGCTGGTGTTTTTTTTGTGGGGGGGGGGCGAACAGCCCCCCCAACCCCACTCCCCCCCACGGCACTAACACACTCCCCCACCACCACCTGCTGTCCTTACCTAGGATGCGGACAGTGAGGGCATGGCGGGCTCGGGGTCCTCTCCTGGAGCAGCTTCCGCGGTGTCTCCTCTCTCCACCTTCCGGCACTAGGCGTCCAATAGGATTGCCGGACGTCTTGGACAATCGGGAAACAGGTTTTATACCTGTTTCCCGATTGGCCGGGAGAAGGAGGATCAGTGTTGCAACAGCGAATTTTCATTTGCTGTTGCAACACACCTGGGTGGGCTCCAGACGCAATGCTCTGCGACCCGAGTCCACCCTACTTTGAAGAATATTAGATCCTATGGCTCTAATCAGTGCTTCAAAAAAAATTCAATGCTCGGTGACCTGAGAGGGGCCGGACACGGCAGCGGTGGATAGATTCACGCTATGCATGAATATTATCCATTAATATTATCCATTAATATTATCCATTATTTTGGGGGATATTTATTATAGCAAAAAGTAAAAAAATATTGATTTTTTTTTTTCAAAATAGTCGCTCTTTTTTTGTTTATAGCACAAAAAAATAAAAAACGCAGAGGTGATTAAATGCCACCAAAAGAAAGCTCTATTTGTGGGGAAAAAAAGACGTAAATTTTGTTTGGGTACAGCGTCGCACGACCGCGCAACTGTCAGTAAAAACGACGCCAGTGCCGTATCGCAAAAAAATGGCCTGGTCATTAAGGGGGCAAATCCTTCCGGGGCTGAAGTGGTTAAAGGAAAATCCAATTTTCAGACTTGTGTCAGCTGAATATGTAAACTGACCTTTCTCTTCCATTAGGTCCATCCTGCACTTAACCGGCGACTGATATGTGATATGATATCTGTTGTTAGTAACTGCTGGTGTTCTCTTTGTACAGCTTCCATTCTAACTGTCTGCAGCTCTGTACGTGACATTCCACAGGAGCTGAAGGACTCACATCCCAATCCTCCCAACCATCTCGACATCCATACCAGGGACAGCAGATCCTTCTAATCCCTTCCTTTACCAAATGGATTATCGTGAATTATTTAAAGGGGAACCCTTACCAAAAAAAATAAAAAATATTGGGACATCAGATTTTGGGAAGAGAACCCTAGTGTGTCTTGAATATGGGCAGGGTGATGGTTAGCATTCCTGATATGATAAAGCGGGCACTGAGAGAGGGATTCTTTCCTACGGGGTGGATTCTGGCCTGGTGCACCTGGCTTGTCCCTTGTTGTAGATAGGACTCTCTGTAAGTGCTAATACCTATCTGGTAGGGTTGGGGATGCTCTTGTCTGGCCAGGGGCTTGGAAGGCAGAGAGACCATGGTGTTAAAAACCCCAGAGAGTGGTGACCCGGGGGTGCCCTTAGGGTCACTAAGGGTTTGGAAACCCACTATGAGAGATGAACGCTAGGCCACGACACCACCTGCTTTTTTCTGCACATATCCTCGTGAGCTAAACCTTTTGGCCAAGACCAGAGCAATTTTTGTACCTAGGCCCCAATGTCTAGCTCTTGTCCAGCACATTGGCACTATATTTTTGCTCCCTATGTTTGTCCCTGCACTTTTTTTATGCGTCTTTTTTTTTTACTCACTGGATTGTAGGGTGCAGGTCTTCAGACTTGCCCTAAAGTCTAGGGGAGGATATGTGGTCCTTAGTTTCCCTCCTCCCCTGGCTGGGTGTCTCTCTTCGCGGGAGACCCCCTAACATAGCACTCGATGATTGGTTTAGGCTGATCGTGAGGGGAGGGGTCCTCTAAGCCTTTTGGCTAGCTGGACCAAAGTGTCTTGTCCCCCCCGTCAGGAGTCTTGTGCCCCGGAGGGTCTGGGAGATCCTTCCTCTTCGGGAGGGGACCAGTGACATACCTTGACGTATACTTTTTTGGTTCAGTTGGCGTTTGTTTTTTGTGCACCTGGGGCTTGAAGAAAAATTACTCAGAGGGATGGCAAGCAGTGGCGTCTCCAGCTTTCATATTTAGGGGGGGCACATGGGGGGACAGGGACAAAAGTAGGGGGCAACTATAAAATGCAATTATATATATATCCTGGGGCCCTTTACTACGATCCCACAACGGGCCCTTTCACATGTTCTGCATTGAGCTCCCTTCCTACTGTATTGGGCCCCCCCAAGGTGGCAGAAAACAAGAGATATTTGTCACCAGCATACCAAGAAAATATAAGGGTCCAAAGCAGAGGGAGGGGGGGGGACTGGGGGCGCTCTCCCTCTTAGACATTGACTTTTTGTAAAAAAAATACATTTTTTTAATTGGGGGGGGCACATGGTGGGGCACAGCATAATGTTGGGGGGGGGGGGGTCAGGGTCCCCTCTGGCCCCCCCTAGGGATGCTATTGATGGCAAGTAAGTGAAAATGTGAAAGTCCCATCAAAAACTTATTTCAGCAAACATTACAAGAACAGGTCAGAAAGTGCATCTACTAAAAATACACTCGGCGTGCAACCTCGCCTTTTCACATCCGAACGTTACAAAGTTCATGCCATGTTTTGGTGTCTTTCAGGAGGAAAATCTGTTGCTTTAAAATTTAAAATTGTAATGCCGAACGCAGAAAGCTAATTCTGGGAGCGTCTCTATATCTGTTTCAAACATTGCATTATCTTAAAACAAGTTTAAAATAAAAAAGCCTGGATCCCATTACACTTGGACCGTGGACAAATGTATCATTTGGATCTGGGACAAATCCCTTGGTCATGTCTCTTGCTTTGTAAGTGAGAACAATCAAGTTTTTTTTTTTTTTTCAAAGAGGGGGTGGTGCGCAAAAAAAATAAAAATTTGGTGTGCATTTCTCAGCTCCGGCTCTCCACCATCAGGATGGCATTCCAGGCTCTCGGGGTGAGGTGTGGGCGTCGAGGGACTGACAAATAAACGTGTCTGAATGTACATTGAATTAGGGCTGTCTCTTATTTCATAAATTGTTCCTTTTTGGAACATATCTCGGTCTCGCTCGGATGACTTCTGTTTACTTCTGATATTACTTAATTGAGATGAATGAGTGAATGGTTTGGCCCTCGCAAAGTACATCGCGGAGCTGCAACTTCCGCCTGCTCTAAGAGGCTTAAGAGTTGGCTATGGTGAATCCTAACGAACCAAGTCTATGGAACCGGGATAAGATGCAGAAATCTTGGTGAAATCGTTTTTAACTTTCAACATTATTCATCAAAGTGTCCAAAATTTCCTCGTTACCACTGGTGGGCCAAGGACATTTATTTTGTTCTATCTGTTTATATCACCTGCTTACTGGTGATTTATGGTGGCCTAGGCATTTCATCTATTTATCTATACCTGTTTTGTAATGTTGGTCAATGGGCAGCCCTCTTATTAATGCATAAAAACAATGGTGCCAGGGATAACACAAGGCAACTTAGTAAATGCTCCCATCACATTGGTGGTCAATGGAGAAGTGCCTCTTAGATTGGTGGTCAGTGGTGAAGTATCCTTGTTACATCGGTGGTCAATGGAGAAGTGCCTCTTAGATTGATGGTCAGTAGCAGGGCCGGTGCTACCACTAGGCAAACTAGGCAGGCGCCTAGGGCGCACTGCTCCCTAGAGCGCCCGGCCACTGGTGTTCCTACTCTCCTCTCTCTGCAGCAAACAACTAAGTCTCAGCATCAGCAGGCAGCCGCCGCTCCGTTCGTACATAGTGTCAGAGACGCAGGGAAAGACTGTGTCTGTGTCCCGACTCCCGAATGAATGGAAGCAAGCAAACATTGATGGGCACTGGTAGGCTGCATTTGATGGGTGCTGGTGAGGCTGCATTTGATGGGTGCTGGTGAGGCTGCATTTGATGGGTGCTGGTGAGGCTGCATTTGATGAGCACTGGTGAGGCTGCATAGATGGGCGCTGGTGTGGCTGCATTCGATGGGAGCTGGTGAGGTTGCATTGATGGGCATCAGTGAGGCTTCATTTGATGGGCGCTGGTGAGGCTGCATTTGATGGGCGCTGGTGAGGCTGCATTGATGGGCGCTGGTGGCGCTGCATTTGATGGGCGCTGGTGGGCTGCATTTGATGGGAGCTGGGGAGGCTGCATTCGATGGGCATCGGTGAGGCTGCATTTAATGGGCGCTGGTGAGGCTGCATTGATGGGCACTGGTGGTGCTAGATTTGATGGATGCTGGGGAGGCTGCATTTGATGGGCGCTGGTGAGGCTGCATTGATGGGCGCTGGTGGTGCTGCATTTGATGGGTGCTGGTGAGGCTGCATTTGATGGGCACTTCATTGAAAAGGTAGAGTATACATGGGCAGAGCGAAGGGGGTGGAGTCAGGGGTGGAGCAAGGGTGTCAGAGGTTTCTCCTAGGGTGTCAAAAATCCTTGCACCAGCCCTGGTCAGTAGTGAAGTATCCTTGTTACATTGATAGTCAGTGGAAAAATACCCATTATATTACTGATCAGAGAAAACGTAAGAAATTCCCTCATTACAATGGTGGTCAGTTAGGAAGTACCCCCATTACAATGGTACTCAGCTTAGTGCCACCCTAACATTGTTGGCCAGAGTAAATACCCCTGTTTCTCTAGCAATCAGTGATGTGGAGAATTGCCCTGTTACAATGGTGGTCAGTATAGTGCCCCTGTTACACTAATGGTCAGTAAAGATTTCCTCATTGCGTTAGTGGTCGGTTCTAAAGTGTCCCCCATTACATTAGTGGTCAAAGAAGAAGTGTCCCTGTTACATTGATGGCCATTGGAGAAGTACTCCTTATATTGGTGATCAATGGAAAAGTGCCTCCTTGCATTGGAGATTTATGGAACGTGCTCCCTTACATTGGAGGTCTGTGAGTGACACCATTATATAGGTGGTCATTGGAAAAGTATCCTCTCACATTAGTGATCAGTGGAGACGTGCTCCTTACATTGGAGGTCAGTGAAATTGTGCCACCATTATAAGAACCCTCTCACATTGGTGGTCAGTGGGGAAGTGACATTACATTGCTGGTCATTAAGTAAGTACCCCTGTTTTTTTGTGGTCTTTTGAGAAGTGCCTCATCACATTGGTGGCCAGTGGGGTGTCACCATTCTATTGGTGGTCATGGAAGTATCTTAGCGGTTAGTAAAGTACCCTTTTAGTTTGGTGTTCAATGAAGTGTTCCTGTGACATTGGTGGTCAGGGAATTGCTCATTGTTATGTGGGTGGCTAGAGGCTAATGTAAAGGCTTCAGTTACATTGGTTGTCAGTGAAGAGTGCCCCATTATATTGATGGTCAATGAAGTGTCCTGTTACATTGATGAACACTGGGAGTGGGTATTGAGGAGTGCCCAGTACAAAATATCATATCACTCAGAGGTCTTTTTTAAATGTTTATTGGTAAAGAGAAACGCATTGTTTTTTTTCCTTGAAACGCGTTGATTTTACTTGATGCGCTTAACCAATGAACATTTCAATAAGTCCTCCAAGGGATATGAACTTTCGTACTGGACACTCCTCAATACTACTTTGTCATCTGCTGAGCGTTCTTCTTCAGAGAGGTAGCAGCTTAGGACCAGAACAAGGCCCATGTACACCGTACTTTTGAAATGTTTGTTAGTTAAGATAAACACGTTGGTTTTTCCCTTTAAATGTGTTGGTTTTACTTGATGCTCTTCACCAATAAACAATTCAAAAAGACCTCCAAGTGATATGAACGTTTGTACTGGGCGCCCCTCAATACCCACCCCAGAGTTTGTCACCTGCCGAGTGCTCTTCTTGTCGCCTCGTTTCTATTGGTCCAGCGCTATCACACACAATTCAGACGCTGTTATATTGATGGTCAGTGATGTACCCTGTTCCATTGGTAATCAATAAAGTGCCCCAGAGTCATCATTTTTAGTCAGGGCTGGACTGGGACAAATTATTTGGCTCTGGACTTCATCCCACTTTAATTTTGCAAACACGCACAAAAACAGTATATAAACTGTACGCAATTGCTTGCGGTGCACCCTCCCAGGATCGGCCCTGCAAAGCAGGGACAAACTTGGTCCAGGGACAGTGTCCTCAGTTCGGGTACTGTCCCTGGAAACCAAGGACATCTGGTTCATCCCAGGACCTCCTGCTCTCTAGCTCCCTTGTTACCTCCTCTCATGCTCGCCTTCAGGACTTCTCCGGAGCCTCTCCCATCCTCTGGAATCCCTTGCCCCGGTATATCCGATCAGCCCCTAACCTGATCACCTTTAGGAGATCCCTGAAAACTCACTTATTTCGGAAAGCCTATCACACACCTACCTAACAACTGTCTCCGAGCCCCCCCCCCCCCATCAAATCATTGCTGCATTTGTACCCCATCCCTGTAGAATGTAAGCTCTATGAGCAGGCAGTGGTGGCCCGTCCATAGGGGGCGCACGGGCGCCACTCCACCCCCCCCCCCCCTTCCAGGCAGTCACAAAAAAAGTTTTTAAAACTGGCCCTTTAAAAAAAAAAGTACAAAAAAAAGGTCCTTAAGTGCACTGTGTTCGGACGCCGGACGCAGTGCACCATGGGAAGTGCCACGTCTTTGATGCAATCACAAGATTGCAGACGCGGCGCTTCATTTGCAGGCTTTTCTCCCCCCTTGTGGCACTTTCCGAAGCGCCAAGTAGCTTCCGCCCGGAGCTCGTAGTACCTATAACTACGGCCGGGCGGTTTGATTGACATCTGAGTTAGATGTCACTTCCTGTTTTCTCTCTCCCATTGCGCCTGAGAGAGAGAAAACCGGAAGTATGAGGAGCGGACTCCTCCATTACCGCTGCCAGTGGAAGGAGACACCGCAGGAGAGGACAACACAGCAAGGTAAGTACCGCTGTGCTCCCGCGGAGAAGGGGGGGGAGGGGTTTGATGTGACACAGGCTATATTTTATGTGACACAGGCTGCATGTAATGGGACACAGGCTGCATTTTATGTGACACAGGCTGCATGTAATGGGACACAGGCTGCATTTTATGTGACACAGGCTGCATTTTATGTGACACAGGCTGCATGTAATGGGACACAGGCTGCATTTTATGTGACATAGGCTGCATTTTATGTGACACAGGCTGCATTTAATGGGGCACAGGCTGTATTTTATGTGACACAGGCTGCATTTAATGGGGCACAGGCTGTATTTTATGTGACACAGGCTGCATTTTATGTGACATAGGCTGCATTTAATGGGAAACATGCTGCATTTTATGTGACACAGGCTGCATTTTATGTGACACAGGCTGCATTTTATGTGACACAGGCTGCATTTAATGGGACACAGGCTGCATTTAATGTGACACAGGCTGCATTTGATGGGACACAGGCTGCTTTTGATAGGACACAGGCTGCATGTAAGGAGGGACTCCTCTGGGGGCACCTGATGTAAGGACGGACTCCGCTGGGGACACCTGATGGCATCTGGTGGCAGGCGACGTGGCTAGTGACACGCTGAGGGCTCCCACTGATTCTGCATTATGGTGAGTTGAATGATTTCATTTTATATTACAATGTAATAATAGAAATAATGCGCTTCAATCATCCTGACACCATAACAACCATGGTCCTGGGATGATTGAAGCGCTAACACCAGGTGTTTGTAGTATCTTTATCTGCTGATTGTTACACTTTCTAGAATACACATATTTCTGTTGTTGTGTAGGATCTGGGCCTGCTGTCCCTCCATCCCTCTCTCCCTCTCCCTCCATCCCTCGTTCATCTCAGACGCTAACCACACCACCTTAAAGCCACGTCCACTATTCCACTGAAACCACGCCTGTTTTCACCAAGTGGGAGGGATCAAAAAGGAAGGGCGGGGTCTGGCGCCCCCCCCCCCATCCTAAAACTTCACCAGCTGCAACTGTGAGCAGGGCCCTCCTGTCCCTTCTGTATTGAACTGTACTGTAATTGTGCTGTCCCCCTCCCCCCTCTACATTGTAAAGCACTGCGTAAACTGTTGGCGCTATATAAATAGTGTATAATAATAATAATAATAATAATAATCTGCTCACCCTAGGCTAGTAGCCAGCAGGCCCCGCAGGCCCCACAGGCCAGGGCCAGCAGGCTAGCAGGACCCACAGGTTCGTGGTCAACTCCTAGCAGGACCCACAGACAGTGGGTCCTGCTAGGTGTTGGCCATGGACCTGTGGGTCCGTGGCCAATATATAATATATATATAATGTACAAATATATTGTACATTATAAAAAACACCCATCTCCGTGACCTGTGGAGTTGGCCGCGGACCTGTGTGTGTTTTTTATAATGTACAATATATTTTTTTGTAAAATTTTTGGTTGGAGCCATACTTTCAGCCAATTGACGGCACTCACAGGGCAAATCAGAATGAATGTGTCACATAGGCCTAACCAAGGAAAAAAAAAAACCTTTTGCAGTGGAAATTTCTCATTAAGTCAGTTTCCCGGAGCCCGTCTCCTGCCTCTCGTCCTCTCAGGACACTGGTAGAAAAATAAGTCAACTTCCAAAGACAAGGCTCAAATCCCTCGTAAATTTCGTAACGTTGATTAGGTTTCATGTCTTTTCCTCCCATTGAAATGGTGCCTGGGCTCTTCGGCTATTACGGGGCAGGATACACACTAGTTGTGCTTCCTCAGTGTAACTCTAGAAGCAGGGCAGGGGTCCCGGGCTCACGGCTAACACCATTGCGCCGCTCTAATTAAGAAACCACCCCGCTGTGCGGAGGCTAATCTAAGCAAAATATAAAAGGAAACCAGGTTCCAGGCTCTGTTTCCCCATGTTCAACCCATCCTGGATACGGTGTGCCCTTGCTGGGGGACTGTATACCTTGCGGTTGATCTTGGCAGAACCTTGAGGACTTCACGTTGCACGGCTTTACATTTGCAATGTATATGATTCATGCGCAGACAGTGTCAAGACATATGCACACTATTTATTTTATTCTTGCGTGGCGCCGTGCATCTGATAGGCAACGCGACACAACACGGAGAAAGTGATATATAATGAATACAGAGGATCCACTTCTGAATCAATGGGCTCATTTTTTTTTTTACGGTCAAATCGTGGAATGGCAGCTGTATAGTTTTTATATTTAATGTTCCATTCACATAGTGTTTTTTTTTTTCCTTACAACCAGAAACCACCACAAATGTATTGCACAATAAATTACATGGGGTATTTCAATTAAATCTAAGCCCAATCATTAAAATCTTATTTAAAAAAAAAAGAAGTATGGGCTCTTAAAAAAAAAAAAATACTCACCTAGTTGGATGTGTAGGTGGGGTGCAGCGTAGTGCAGAAGTAATGCAGCAACGGTTCACATCACACCTAGTGGAAAGACTGCCCAGTTGGGTACACTCACGGTTTCCAGTAACTGGGAGGGTTCCATCTGGACTGACAGTGTCTGTAGAGAGGGACAGAATGTGGCCTGGCTATCTCGTGCCCAATCAGGAAGACGTCCAGGCGCTTTTTTCCTCCTCTTCAGGAACCTTTCCCTGCCACTAGAACTGTCCCTAACAGACGGGGTACCTGTCCCTACTCTACCAACTTGCAAAATGTACGGCAAACCTGGGAGCCGGGGACTTTAATAGGCTTTGCCTGACCCAAAATGGCTGCTTGGGTCACAAGGGATGGCAGCATCCAATAGGATAGCTTCCCCAGTGACCCAGAAAACCATAGAGCAGTGGTCTCCAAACTGCAGCTGCATGTGGCACTTTGCTTGCCTTTATCTGGCCCTTGGGATACTATTTCCCCCACTGATATGAGGCACTAATCCACCCACTGACACCAATGGTGAAAAACGATTGCTCCTCTAACATCAATGATGAGGCACTATTTCTCCTTTGACACCAAAGATGGGACATTATTCTTCTCACTGACACCATCGATGGGGCATTATTCTTCTGACTGATACCATTTTCTACTCCTGCGGGCCACAGCCCGGCCCAACAAAGTCTAAAGGGCAGTAAACTGGCCTTTTGTTTAGAAAGTTTGGAGACCCCCCGTCATAGAGGAACCCTGTTCCTCTTGACTTCCTCTCAACAGTTCTGCTGCAGAAAGGCACCACCAGTAGAGAAAATAGACTGCACTTGCCTACAGATGCAGCATTGATGATGCTGATGATGCACCTGTCCACCTGTTGCTTCTAAGACTGTAAATTGAGCGATTAAAGACCGCTGATCGCTCAGTTCTCGGTCTTTAATGAGCAGAGAGCCGGTGACTATCAGTCACTGGCTCTCTGCTCCGCCTCTCCAGTGCTCACTGGAGCACCGCTCTGTAAAGGGGATGGGAGCAGCTGCCTCAGGCTCTCAGTGGATCGCTTTGAGGCTGAGCCAGCTGCCGGTCCAGGCATCTGGGTGGATCCCAACATTAAAGTCGGGATTGATGCAGAGCTTGGCCAGGCTGAGGGATGTCAGCTGACAGCTGGCTTGTGTTCAAGAGGCAGACTTTGATTAGGACGGGGTGTGTTCAAGAGGCAGGCTGTTTTTGGGAAGAAAATCCCTACAGTTCAAGGGGCAGGCCATGATTAGGAGGGGGTGTGTTCAAGGGGCAGGCTGTGATTGGGAGAGGGTGTGTTCAAGAGACAGGCTGTGATTGGGAGGGGGTGTGTTCAAGAGACAGGCTGTGATTGGGAGGGGGTGTGTTCAAGAGACAGGCTGTGATTGGGAGGGGGTGTGTTCAAGAGACAGGCTGTGATTGGGAGGGGTGTGTTCAAGAGGCAGGCTGTGATTGGGAGGGGGTGTGTTCAAGAGACAGGCTGTGATTGGGAGGGGTGTGTTCAAGAGGCAGGCTGTGATGTGGAGGGGGTGTGTTCAAGAGGCAGGCTGTGATTGGGAAGGGGTGTGTTCAAGAGACAGGCTGTGATTGGGAGGGGTATGTTCAAGAGGCAGGCTGTGGTTGGGAAGGGGGTGTGTTCAAGAGGCAGGCTGTTTTTGGGAAGAAAATCCCTACAGTTCAAGGGGCAGGCCGTCATTAGGAGGGGGTGTGTTCAAGGGGCAGGCTGTGATTGGGAGAGGGTGTGTTCAAGAGGCAGGCTATGACAGTGGCGATGCTATCGGGGTGCGGGGGGCGGATCGCACCCGGGTGACACCTTTCAGAGGGGTGACAGCAACAAGGAAGCAGAAGTAGTGGGTGCTGTCGAGCCTCCCCTCCCCATGAGTTAAGCAGTGACAGTGAGTGGCTGCTCAGCTGAAGAGCACTCGTAGTAGATGTGACAGGGAGAGACGAGCTGCGGGGCGGGCTGTCAGAATGTTTCCCCCACTCGCCCCCCCCCCCTTTCTCCCTCAGCAGCATGGGAGAAGAGAGAGCTTCCTGCCAGCAGAGGGCCAATCAGATTAAACAAGGGGAGAATCATGGGACATGTAGTCCTGGGAAAATTGGCAGCCTGATTGTTCTCCATAGGGAGCAGGCTACCGCCCCCAGCATGCACTCTGCTGCGGGAAGAGAGGACCAAGCTGAGGAAGTGAGTGGAGTGAAGCAGCTACAAGAGACAGGAAAAAGAAAGAGAAGACTGTACTGGGAGATGCCAAAGAGAGAGCCACTCTGCCCAGCACCACCAGAGAGAGCCACACTGCCCAGCACCACCAGAGAGGGAGCCACACTGCCCAGTGCCACCAGAGAGGGAGCCACACTGCCCAGTGCCACCAGAGAGAGAGCCACACTGCCCAGGGACACCAGAGAGAGAGCCACACTGCCCAGCGCCGCCAGAGAGAGAGCCACACTGCCCAGCGCCACCAGAGAGAGAGCCACACTGACCACCGCCACCAGAGAGAGAGACACACTGACCAGCGCCACCAGAGAGAGAGCCACACTGCCCAGCACTGCCAGAGAGAGAGCCCCACTGCCCAGCGCCACCAGAGAGAGAAAGACTGAGCCACTGCCATGCTACACTACTGACCAGAGTTGCCCTGGGCAACCCAGAGTGAGTGAACGTCCAGCCGGAGGGATCACTGCTGCTGTTTCGCTGGGTCTGGTAAGGGGTCCTGTCGGCCATTATCCATTATGTGGGATTGGTAGAGCTGACCGCCGCAACAGGCACTAACAAGCTCCACAAGGTCACACCATGTTTTACCGCACCAGGTGACACCAACCCTAGTGATGCCACTGGGCTGTGATTGGGAGGGTTGTGTTCAAGAGGCAGGCTATGATTGGGAAGCAAATCCCTACAGTTCATATTATACCTCCTAACCAAAAATGTAACATTTATTAATAGAAGAAGCATTCTTCCCACTGATCACCAATGTAAGGAACATTCTTCCCACTGATCCCCAATGTAAGGAACATTCTTCTCACTGACCACCAATGTAAGGAACATTCTTCTCACTGATCACCAATGTAAGGAACATTCTTCTCACTGACCACCAATGTAAGGAACATTCTTCTCACTGATCACCAATGTAAGGAACATTCTTCCCACTGATCACCAATGTAAGGAACATTCTTCTCACTGACCACCAATGTAAGGAGCATTCTTCTCACTGATCACCAATGTAAGGAGCATTCTTCTCACTGATCACCAATGTAAGGAACATTCTTCTCACTGATCACCAATGTAAGGAACATTCTTCTCACTGATCACCAATGTAAGGAGCATTCTTCTCACTGATCACCAATGTAAGGAACATTCTTCTCACTGATCACCAATGTAAGGAACATTCTTCTCACTGATCACCAATGTAAGGAGCATTCTTCTCACTGATCACCAATGTAAGGAACATTCTTCCCACTGATCACCAATGTAAGGAGCATTCTTCCCACTGATCACCAATGTAAGGAACATTCTTCTCACTGATCACCAATGTAAGGAACATTCTTCTCACTGACCACCAATGTAAGGAGCATTCTTCCCACTAATCACCAATGTAAGGAGCATTCTTCTCACTGATCACCAATGTAAGGGACATTTTTCCCACTGATCACCAATGTAAGGGACATTTTTCCCACTGATCACCAATGTAAGGGACATTCTTCTCACTGATCACCAATGTAAGGGACATTCTTCCCACTGATCACCAATGTAAGGAACATTCTTCTCACTGATCACCAATGTAGGGAACATTCTTCTCACTGATCACCAATGTAAGGAGCATTCTTCCCACTGATCACCAATGTAAGGAACATTCTTCCCACTGACCACCAATGTAAGGGACATTCTTCCCACTGATCACCAATGTAAGGAACATTGTTCCCACTGATCACCAATGTAAGGAACATTCTTCTCACTGACCACCAATGTAAGGGACATTCTTCCCACTGATCACCAATGTAAGGGACATTCTTCCCACTGATCACCAATGTAAGGAACATTGTTCCCACTGATCACCAATGTAAGGAACATTCTTCTCACTGACCACCAATGTAAGGGACATTCTTCTCACTGATCACCAATGTAAGGGACATTTTTCCCACTGATCACCAATGTAAGGGACATTCTTCCCACTGATCACCAATGTAAGGGACATTCTTCCCACTGATCACCAATGTAAGGGACATTCTTCCCACTGATCACCAATGTAAGGGACATTCTTCTCACTGATCACCAATGTAAGGAACATTCTTCCCACTGATCACCAATGTAAGGAACATTCTTCCCACTAATCACCAATGTAAGGAGCATTCTTCTCACTGACCACCAATGTAAGGGACATTCTTCTCACTGATCACCAATGTAAGGAACATTCTTCTCACTGATCACCAATGTAAGGAACATTCTTCTTACTGATCACCAATGTAAGGAACATTCTTCTCACTGATCACCAATGTAGGGAACATTCTTCTCACTGATCACCAATGTAAGGGACATTTTTCCCACTGATCACCAATGTAAGGAACATTCTTCCCACTGATCACCAATGTAAGGGACATTCTTCTCACTGATCACCAATGTAAGGAACATTCTTCTCACTGACCACCAATGTAAGGGACATTCTTCTCACTGATCACCAATGTAAGGAACATTCTTCTCACTGATCACCAATGTAAGGAACATTCTTCTTACTGATCACCAATGTAAGGAACATTCTTCTCACTGATCACCAATGTAGGGAACATTCTTCTCACTGATCACCAATGTAGGGAACATTCTTCCCACTGATCACCAATGTAAAGCACATTCTTCGCACTGACCACCAATGTAAAGCACATTCTTCGCACTGATCACCAATGTAAGTAGCATTCTTCCTACTGACCAATATAAGGAGCTTTCTTCTCAATGACCACCAGACTAATGTACTGTGAGCTGTAGATATAATAATTATTGTCATGAGTTCCCTGAGACCTGAACAGTATTTCAAAGGTTCCTCCAAGATAAAAAGATTGAGAAAGGCGGATCTGCGCTGTAGTGAACACATGCATAGTGCAACTGTGATATTCTCTATTATCATTATTACTTTTTAAGCTGGGAAAAAGCAAAGAAAAGAAAAGCTACTGTAGCCATGTCCCGCCTCTCCAGGCCTAATGGTGACCTCCAGACTTAGGGACAGCTAACATCCTTCTGTATAGAGTGGGTTACGAGGCATGGTGGGTGTAGTGCAAGGTAGATTCATGGGCGCCAGACACTTCTTGAATGTAAAGAGATTTATTTTTTCTTAAACAGAACTGTGGGAGAGGGGGTTGGGGCCAGGACACCCTTTAGTAGTTGCAAAGTTAATTAGCAGACCCCGAGACTTCTCTAGGTAGACAGCCATGCAGGGAAAGGCACCCAGCCGGACACCACATCTACATGTGTAGACACGCTGTCTCCTATGGCAACAACCTTGAACAGTTTCTAACAAAGGTTGTAATGAACTCTTTCACATCCTCCACAATCTCCTTCTTAGATCTTCACTCAACTGAGCTCCCAGTCTATCACTTAGACCCGCTGATCCAATGCCACTGGATCTTCTGAGCTCTTCCAATCCTCTCACTGAATATCTTCCTCAAGAGTCACCCCCCACGTCCCTGATGGGTCCCTAGCTTGGCACTCACAGATATTCCTCAAGCGTCACCCCACTGGCCTGCTCGGTCCCTGGCTTGGCACACAAGACTACTCTGCAAGCGTCACCTCCGCTGGCTGGGTCCCTTCCTTGACACCCGCTGAAGTTTCCCAATTCTTTACCGTTCCCGGTTGGTGAGAATACTGCTTTGGTGTTTGCTTCAGCTCCTCACTGTTGTCCCTGGTAATAAGGTGGATGGTCCCGTAATGGCGACACCTTCCCCTCTACCTCCGACCAAGACAGGTTCTCCGGCCAGCAAAACTGTTACTTTTGGTTGGACTGCAAGTCGTAATCCCAACCCTGCGCTGCTCTCTTGCTTCTGGATAGGCCCTCAGACAGCCTAGCAGCCAGATGTCCCCAGGATAGGTCTCAGGCTCTGGCCTAGGAGCCCAACACACGTCCACCCAGACAGCTGTTCAGGTGGCACAGAATCCTGATCACCTGAATCCACCCAAATGTATAGGTTCTCCTAGCAGGCCAAGGGACCCAAGAAAATCCCTGCCCATTGGCTGAGACACCCCATCTATTCCTAATCTGTCCTTGCAATGCCCTTGCCTTATGGAATGCCACCAGATACCCGGCCACCTAGCGACAGAAGAGAGAAGTGCAGCAATTCCAGAATCAGGATGGAACCAATTGACCTCCAATCAATTGGCCAAGACAACTATACTTGGCCGGTAAATTTACTAGCAACCCTTCCTAGATATGAAGGTGCTACACTACAATTGGCCAACATTTTTTTTCTTCTGCCAATTGACCCCAGTTCTATGTGACGGTATTATCAGTCAAGTCTTTCCAGGACCTTCACTCCCTCCCTTTCATACGTTAACACCAACTCGGCTCAAATTGCAAATTTTCTCCAAAGCAAATAAATTGTTTTTGCGAGAACAGCATTTCCTGTGTTCGGTTTTTCGTTCTCCTCTCATAATATTGGCCTTCATTTATATGCAGTAAAAAATTTTCCAACAGTTGTTTTACTTATTTACTCTTTTTTTTTTTTTTTTTTGGCTCTGCCGCTGCGACGTGCGCTATCGAATACATCTGGCCTTGATGTGCTCGCTGTAACCTGCCTAAATGAGAAGGTGGTTTCGCATTGAGGGGCTATCTGTTCGGCGCCGTCAGTTCACATTACTGATGCCTCCTTGCTGGGCCCTATCGGCTAAATTGCGGCATTCATTTAATATTTATTGCCTCTTACATTCCCCTGGAAAAAATAACAGGAAGTACGCCCTTACACCCAGCCTTCCAGCCTCCTAGAATCCCATCAGAGTTACCAGGAAAGGCAGACGCCGTATAGGGAGTCAAAATAACGTTTTGGTCCGTGGTGTAATGCACTGACTCCCCGAGAAAATTGCTCCTTTCACTTTTCCATGACACTCCTGTCAATAGCCCTGACGCATAGACTATGCCTTTCATTGGCCAGGAAAAACATGCCTGTTTAGCCTATGTTTTCTGTGCAATTTTCCAGTGGGGACAGGAGAAAGGAATGCATAGCAAAGGTGAAATTATCCAAAATTACCTTCTATTTAGCTGTGGATTCGGTAGGCAAGGCTTGGTTTTCCCTACCTGTAATGATTTTATTTCAGTACATTGTTTAAAGAAAAAAAAAATACTCTACCTAAAAAAGTTAACAATTTAGAGTTAACATTTCTGTCAAATGCATTAAAAAAAAAATTTAAATAAATATTATTTTATATTATATTATTAATAATATGTATAATTATATGATTTATACACATAATTAAATAAATGCAATAATAATGCTTTTTTTTTTTGCAGTTTATTTTTTAATAAATTACAAAATAAATTAAAAAAAATACTCCAACTTAGAAAAGTTAACGATTTAGAGTCAACATTTCTGTCAAATGCATTAAAAATAATTTAAATAAATATTATTTATATTATATTATTAATAATATGTATATTTATATGATTTATACACATATTTAAATAAATGCAATAATAATGCTTTTTTTTCAGTTTTTGTTAAAATAAATTACAAAATAAATTTTAAAAAAATACTCCACCTAAAAAAGTTAACAATTTAGAGTTAAAATTTCTGTCAAATGCATTAAAAAAATAATTTAAATAAATATTATTTATATTATATTATTAATAATATGTATAATCTTATGATTTATACACATAATTAAATAAATGCAATAATAATGTTTTTGGTTTTTTTTTTTGCAGTTTTTTTAAATAAATTACAAAATAAATTTTAAAAAAATACTCCACCTAAAAAAGTTCACAATTTAGAGTTAACATTTCTGTCAAATGCATTAAAAAATCATTTAAACAAATACATATTATTTATATTATATTATTAATAATATGTATAATTATATGATTTATACACATATTTAAATAAATGCAAAAATAATGCTTTTTTTAAAAAATTTTTGCAGTTTTTTTTTAAATAAATTACAAAATAAATTTAAAAAAAAATACTCCACCTAAAAAAGTTAACAATTTAGAGTTAACATTTCTGTCAAATGCATTAAAAAAATAATAATAACATTTATAATTATATGATTTATACACATATTTAAATAAATGCAATAATAATGCATTTTTTTGCAGTTTTTTAAATACATTACAAAAAAATAAAAAATAAATACTCCACCTAAAAAGTTTAACAACTTAAAGTTAACATTTCCATCAAATGCATTACATTGAAATAAATATATTTAAAAATATATATTATTTTATATTATATTATTAACGATATGTATCATTATATAATATATAGATATATATATATATAGATATAGATATCTATAGCTATAGCTATAGATATATATATCTATATATATATAAATAATGCATTAACAACTCATTATTTTTTAGCATAAGTAAATAAATAACAAATAAATATTTTTTCCGTCAAATGTATTAAATAATAATAAATAAATATTAATGATATTATATTATCAATAATATGTATAATTATACTGTGTATATACATTTAAATAAATGCTTTAATAATGCATTATTTTATAGCAATTTTTATATAATTAAATACATTTTAAAATAAACACTCCACCTAAAAAGCTTAACAACTTAAAGTTAACATTTCTGTCAAATGCATTAAAAAAAAAGAATTTATATAAATATTATTTATATTATAATATCAATAATATGTATAATTCAATGCTTTATGCACATATTTAAATAAATGCAATAATAATGCATTTTTTTAGCAGTTCTTTAAATAAATAAATTAATTACAAAAGAAAACACTCCACCTAAAAAGTTTAACAATTTAAAGTTAACCTATCGATCAAATGCATTATATTTAAATAAATATATTTAAAACATATCGTATTTATAACATATTAATAATAATAGGTAAAATCAAAATATATACATATTTAAATTGATGTATTAATAATTAACTTTTTTTAGCAGTTTTTTTTATATAAATAAAATAAATTGCATTGTTTAAATAAACTTTTATAATTTTATTAATGGCATGATCAGGGAATTCAGTGTGAACATTACAAAAAATTCCCCAGCATTTCCCCTTTGTGCATCCAAACTGATTGATATAAATAAATAATCAATATTAGAAATAATAAAATAACAATATTAAAAATATTATAATAATAAATAGAAATAGAAGTATTTATATAATATGTATTTATTTATTGGAAAACATTTAACTGCACATGTACATGTATATAATTGTGAAAACATTACAAATGAACATTACAAAAATTCACCAGCACTTCTCAGCTTTCCCTGTCTTGGGATTAAAAAAAAATGAATAAATATACAATAACAAGTAAACTGAGAAAAAGCTTTGTCCTATTTGTATACTTATTTATCAGGTTTTTTTTTTTTTACTTTAATCAAGTACATATGAAATATTTGCTATAAATAATAAACTACTTTCAGCCAGATGGTGGAGTTCTAGTCCCTTTTCACATGTCTACAAGGTTAACCTTAACTGCATTGCTGAAAAATGAAATGTTGTTATTTACAGAGCTGAATAGCTAAAGCTTAGACGGATGAGAAGGTGGCCTTAATCCAGGAGATGCCAAGGATCGAAGACGAGGGGTAGGGCTGCTGCTCCTTGCTCCAGCCGAAGGAAGAGCCGGGGCTTCTCAGACGTTCGGAACAGGAAGTAGGTCCTGAGACCCGATTGGCCGGGAGACTTAAGACTCCCTGGCCAATCGGGTCTCAGGACCTGCTTCCTGATTGGCGGGGAGGAGAATCAGGAAGACAATAGCGAATATTAATTTGCTATTGTCACACAACTGGGTAGGCTCAGGGCACAGTGCTCTGCGCCCCGAGCCCACCCTTTTTTTAAGCCAATTAGAGCCTAAGAGTCTAATCATGTGCTTCCTTAAAAAAAAAACCCCCATTGGAATTCATGCGTCCGGTGCCCTGCTTGTAGATTAGGGGCCGGGAACATGGATTAGGGGTGCTGCTCCCCTGCGCACCTTATGGACGGGCCGCCACTGGCTCAGTGTACACAATCGTTTTCCTTCATTCTTTTATTTAATGTTAGGTGGACTAAGAATTGTTTTTACATCCAAATCATGTGACTGCTACGATTATTCTTCGTACAGGATTTAATGGCGGTGGTGACAGCGATCTGCCGCTGACCTGCTTTAGTCTCTGAGTGCCCTCGGTGTTTAAGGATCGAAGTGCATGCTTTGTCTGGGTGTTCGATATCATAACCGGTTCCCCAGCCTTCTCCTCCAGACGGATTTGGCGTTTGCGGACGGTCGCGGTTCATTTGCAGAAGGAGAGGACGGCTTCCTTGGCTCTCATAGAACATCACATTCCTCTTTCTCAGTTGGAATGATGTCTTGTCTTTGCCAAATATGCAATAAAATCCAGAACAATACAGTGATGACAAGGAAAGTGTATATACAGTATAATCTGCTCAGTCTCATCTCCTCCATTCATGAAGGCTGAGATGAAGGAACATGGATCCCCAGCTGGGAATAAAGATTTTACTCCAGTCAAGTTCGAAAATTTACAAACAGAAATCCATGGAGGGGACAGAATCTTACTGAAAGTTCTGTGTATGGCGGCACAGTTTGCAGCGTTTATCGTGGAAAGGTTTTGTTCCTTGTTTGTGTCCCTGTAATCAGAATGAAGCTTTCTGCTGAACTACAAACAGTTATCATTTTTTTTACAGCCTAAGGAAGACTGGGTTATGCATAAGGGGTTAATTTCAGTGCTGGCTGGGATGATAAATCAGCTAAATAAATTATCCTTACTGCACAGCCTGCAAATGGGATCTACCAATAGTGACAACCATTCTGAAGTCTGCGCCTCTGCATCTGATGTCAGCTCTTGATTAGAAGTGTCACAGGGGATGTAGGGCCAGGGTCACAGGGGGTACAGGGTCAGTGTCGGGGAGTACTGGGCCAGTGTCACAGGGGGAACAGGGTCAAGGTCTCAGGGTGTACAGGGTCAGTGTCACAGGGGGTACAATGTCAGAGTCAAAGGGGGTACTGGGTTAGGTTCTCAAGGGATACAGGGTCAGTGTCACAGTGGGTACGGGGTCAGTGCCACAGGGGTACAGTGTCACAGGGGGTACATGGTCACAGGGGGTACAGGGTCACAGGATCAGGGTCACAGGGGGTACAGGGCCAGTCACAGGAGGTACTGGGTCTGGGTCTCAAGGGGTATAGGGTCAGTGTCACAGTAGGTATAGGATCACAGTGGGTACAGGGTCAGTGTCACATGGGGTACAGGGTCACAGAGGGTGCAGGGTCACAGGGGGTGCAGGATCAGAGTCAAAGGGGGTACAGGGTCAGTGTCACAGTGGGCACGGGGTCAGTGTCACAGGGAGTACAAGGTCACAGGGGGTACAGGGTAGGGGTCACAGGGGGTACAGGATCAGGGTCAAAGAGGGTACAGGGTCAAGGTCACAGGGGAGACAGGGTCAGGGTTACAGGAGGTATGGGGTAAGTATCACAGGGGTACAGGGTCAGAATCACAGGTTGTATAGGATAAGGGCCCCAGGGGGTACAGGATCAGGTTCAAAGGGGATACAGGGTCAGGGTCAAAGAGGGAGACAGGATCAGGGTTAAAGAGGGAGACAGGTTCAGTGTCACAGGGGGAACAGGGTCAAGATCCCAGGGTGTACAGGGTCAGTGTCACAGGGGGTACAATGTCGGAGTCACAGGGGGTACTGGGTTAGGGTCTCAAGGGATACAGGGTCAGTGTCACAGGGGGTACAGTGCCAGTGTCGCAGGGGGTACAAAGTCAGGGTTACAGGGGGTTCAGGGTTAGGGTTACAGGGGGTACAGGGCGAGTTACAGGAGGTACTGGGTCTGGGTCTCAAGGGGTACAGGGTCAGTGTCACAGAGGGTACAGGGTCAGAGTCAAAGGGGGTACAGGGCAGTGACTGGGGTTTTTTTTGGGGGGTGGCTAACAACCAACCTGCTGCCACCCCAACACCCGGTTGGCCGGGTCACGGATGGCACAACCAGCCCCCCCCCCCGGTCGGGTGAGGCAGCGCTCCGGGCGGTTCCTCTGCGTCTCCTCCCTCCTCCTCCTGGTGGACAAAGCGATCGGATCTCCTTTTGGCCAATCGGGTGACCGGCTTCCTGCCCCTGGCACTAATCATGTGCTTCAAAAAAGAAAACTCGATTGGAATCCATGCGTCCGGCGCCCGGCATATAGATCAGGGGGCCAGACGCATGGATAGGGGGGGCGGAGCCCGTGCGCCCCTAATGAACAGGCCACCACTGGTACAGGGTCAAGGTCACAGGGGGTACAGGGTCAGGGTCACAGAAGGAGACAGGTTCAGGGTCACAGGGGGTAGAGGGTCAGGGTCACAGGGGGTTAAGGGTCAGGGTCACAGGGGGTAGAGGGTCAGGGTCACAGGGAGAACAGGGTGAGTGTCAGTAGCAACCTCTGCAATCCTTAATAATACAACGATAGATGTTTATTCTCTTCACACACATCCAGTTTTTCTTTGTATTGCCTCACCAACCCCTATAATAGCGGCCCCCTTCCATAGCCCAGCCCCATAGGAGCTGCATCAGTTACTATGGCTATTGTTATGCCACTGCATGCACTTAGTATTATATATATATATATATATTATGTTATGTCTACTCCAAAAGTATTGTCCTTCTACGTTTCCACTTTAATCCTTCTGAATCCGCTTCCTTACGCCAACTGACTTATATGAAGTTATGTAAGACAAACCGACATTTCTACATTGTTTGTGATGTTCCGGCTCACCAAAGATTGTTCTTCATTATGAGATGAATCCAGCCGGCTGCTTCTATTTATTGGACGCGGATCTCATACATGGCAGATTTATATATCATCCTATAAAAAGGTTATAAAAAAGCATTCAAAACAGACTTACTATATTTGTATGACATAAACACAGAATACATAAATATACAATTGTTACAAAGTATCCATTAAGAAACTGAACTCAGCAGATACAAAGACAGATTAATCCATCATTATTTTGTCAGATACAGTCCGATGCGATGCGGGAGCCAGAGCGATTCCAGTGTCTGTTCCTGCATGGCATCGCATCGCCTCTCCCTCACAGGCACTTCACACTGCCCTCTGCGATCTGAGAACCAATCTGGGGGTGTCGTTACCAATACAAAGGTAGAGACACCCCCAGATCGATGCATGGCTGAAGTCGCATTGCACAGACATCGCATGGGATCGGCACAGAAATGCAGTGCGAATCACATGCGATGTTTGTGTTTTGCATATGTGTGAACCCAGGCACAAGCAGTGTAACTATATTACCAAAAGTATTGGGACGCCTGCCTTTACACGCACATGAACATTTAATGGCATCCCAGTCTTAGTCCGTAGGGTTCAATGTTGAGTTGGCCCTCCCTTTGCAGCTATAACATCTTCAACTCTTCTGGGAAGGCTGTCCACAAGGTTTAGGAGTGTGTCTATGGGGATGTTTGACCATTCTTCCAGAAGCCCATTTGTGAGGTCAGGCACTGATGTTGGACGAGAAGGCCTGGCTCACAGGCTCAGCTCTAATTCATCCCAAAGATGTTCTATGGGGTTGAGGTCAGGACTCTGTGCAGGCCAATCAAGTTCCTCCACCCCAAACTCACTCATCCATGTCTTTATGGACCTTGCTTTGTGCACTGGTCCAAATCATTTGGTGGAGGGGGGATTATGGTGTGGGGGTTGTTTTTCAGGGGTTGGGCTTGGCCCCTTAGTTCCAGTGAAGGGAACTCTTAAGGCGTCAGTATACCAAGACATTTTGGACAATTTCATGCTCCCAACTTTGTGGGAACAGTTTGGGGATTGTCCCTCCTTGTTCCAACATGACTGCCCACCAGTGAACAAAGCAAGGTCCATAAAGACATGGATGAGCGAGTTTGGGGTGGAGGAACTTGACTGGCCTGCACAGAGTCCTGACCTCAACCCCATACAACACCTTTGGGATGAATTAGAGCGGAGACTGTGATCCAGACCTTCTCGTCCAACATCAGTGTCTGACCTCACAAATGCTCTTCTGGAAGAATGGTCAAACATTCCCATAGACACACTCCTAAACCTTGTGGACGGCCTTCCCAGAAGAGTTGAAGCTGTTATGGCTGTAAAGGGCGGAGCCAACTCAATATTGAACCCTACGGACTAAGACTGGGATGCCATTAAATGTGCATGTGTGTGTAAAGGTAGGTGTCCCAATACTTTTGGTAATATAGTGTAACTATACAAATGTGACATGCAGAGCTCACAAGTGGTTGCACTGCATTGCAGTGTTCATATGCTAAGAAGGGACGTGCTGATAGAAGGAGAGAGCGGAGTGACAGAGAGATGAGCTCATCAGTCTGCTGCTTCTTCTTTTCCTGTCCAGTCACAGGCTCGTGTAAGGACAAGACCTGTAGGTGTATAACTCCAGACAAACAGCCAACTGCACAGATGAAATATATAAGAGAGCTGTGCAACCGGGGCAAAGCATTTGTATTTTTGTCCATCCAGTTGTAAAAATTAAAAAGCTCTGCCACACAGTAGATTCCTGCCTGGAGGAACACGAGGCTTGATATTTCTCCGCTGCAGTCAAATAACACTTACTTCATTTATTTGTGGTATTTTTTTTACATCTGCCTGGTGTTCAGATGACCACTAGGGGAGCAGTTAAGAAATAGGTACATGATGTATAATATTCAAAATATGGAACATCAATAAAGTCAGAATAGAAAAGCCAATTCAAAAACGACTTTCAGGTGATACTATTGTACTATAGAAAAGACAACACTGTCATTTCCCATTAAGGATTTGTTTAATAAAACAACCAAATATACAGTATTAATAAAGGAGAGCAACAATTGCAACAAAATAACTTAAAATAATAACTTAAAAAAAATCTCCCTTTTTTCCGCTCTGCTGTGGCAGAACGCAGGCGTCACGCAGTATTATTTTTATCTCTTTCATATTAATGTGTTTCTGGTGGGAAAAACTGACTGTTTAGGTTGCGGCGGCGCTCCAGCCCTGGGTGCGGCCGTCCTTTTATGCCAAACCAGCCTCATCCCAGAAGGTCCATTTTTCTCAAACATGACATTGGTCTCGGGATGAAGGTATTTTATTTTTTTTTTAGCCGTGTCTAAAATTAAAATAGGTTGGCGTCCGCGGTCTGGTTGGGCTTTTCAACTCAGGCAGTCATTAGGCCTGATTCTGCGATTATTTTCTTGTGAACTTTTCCAAGGTTTATAATTTGAGCAGCACCCATACGTCTATTTCTTCTGCCACATCTTTAGAAGAGGCTTCCTTCTGGGATGACAGCCATGCAGACCAATTTGATGCAGTGTGCGGCGTATGGTCTGAGCACTGACAGGCTGACCCCCCACCCCTTCAACCTCTGCAGCAATGCTGCCAGCACTCATACATCTATTTCCCAAAGACAACCTCTGGATATGACGCTGAGCACATGCACTCAACTTCTTTGGTGGACCATGGTGAAGTCTGTTCTGAGTGGAACCTGTCCTGTTAAACTGCTGTATGGTCTTGGCCACCGTGCTGCAGCTCAGGTTCAGGGTCTTGGCAATCTTCTTATAGCCTAGGCCAGTGAGGGCAAACCTTGGCACCCCAGATGTTTTGGAACTACATTTCTCATGATGCTCATGCACTCTGCAGAGCAGTTGGGCATCATGGGAAATGTAATCCCAAAACACCTGAGGCGCCAAGGTTTGCCATCACTGGCCTAGGCCATCTTTATGTGGAGCAACAATTATTTTTTTCAGATCCTCAGAGAGTTCTTTGCCATGAGATGCCATGTTGAACTTCCAGTGACCAGTATGAGAGATTGAGAGCGATAACACCAAATTTAACACACCTGCTCCCCATTCACACCTGAGACCTTGTAACACTAACGAGTCACATGACACTGGGGAGGGAAAATGGCTAATTGGGCCCCAATTTGGACATTTTCACTTAGGGGTGTACTGACTTTTGTTGCCAGCGGTTTAGACATTAATGGCTGTGTGTTGAGTTATTTTGAGGGGACGGCAAATTTACACTGTTATACAAGCTGTACACTCACTACTTTACATTGTAGCAAAGTGTCATTTCTTCAGTGGTGTCACATGAAAAGATAGAAGAAAATATTATATATATATATATATATATATATATATATATATATATAATTAATAGTGAATATTAATATATAGTAGATAGATAGATAGATAGATAGATAGATAGATAGATAGATAGATAGATAGATAGATAGATAGATAGATAGATAGATAGATAGATAGATAGATAGACCGCATAATGGGGCTGGGGTCACCATGTTGAACTTCCAGTGACCAGTATGAGAGATTGAGAGCGATAACACCAAATTTAACACACCTGCTCCCCATTCACACCTGAGACCTTGTAACACTAACGAGTCACATGACACCGGGGAGGGAAAATGGCTAATTGGGCCCCAATTTGGACATTTTCACTTAGGGGTGTACTGACTTTTGTTGCCAGCGGTTTAGACATTAATGGCTGTGTGTTGAGTTATTTTGAGGGGACGGCAAATTTACACTGTTATACAAGCTGTACACTCACTACTTTACATTGTAGCAAAGTGTCATTTCTTCAGTGGTGTCACATGAAAAATAGAAGAAAATATTTATATATATATATATATATATATATATATATAATTAATAGTGACTATTAATATATAGTAGATAGATAGATAGATAGATAGATAGATAGATAGATAGATAGATAGATAGATAGACCGCATAACGGGGCTGGGGTCACCTAGGGAGTCATGCTTACATAAATGAAAAACAAATAATTAAAGAATAAAAAATAAACAAAACTTTGCCTTGCACATATTTGGCACCATTTTATTTATTATATATTCTTCTTCTTCATCTCCTTTAGCATTCCAACCCCTAAATGCTAAATGTCTACATTATGTCACATTGATATTGTATTATATGAGATAATTTTATATATATATATATTTAAATATATTACTGAATCTGCAGCATAATGATAACAGGACTCTACATATAGCACACAAGTATGGGATACAATACTGGCCAGACTATTCTTAGTATTATCACTATTATTATAATCATTATTATTATTATCATTATTATTACCTTTTCTCATTATATATAACTAAACTGCAAATATTTGTGTGGTTTTTTTGATGCCAAACAAACGGAACGCGGCTCTTGTCCTTTGCCAGAAGCCACCGGCAGGAAAAACAACCTAAAAATAAGTGTGAATTAATCCTATACTTGTTTACTGTGAATCATTCACCGCAGGATGTTCAACAGCAGATTTCCAACCCGGCCGCCGGTCTTCCCTGCAGAAATAAAACGGTCACCTGCCAATCTAACCGGGAGAGCTGGTGATTCGCGGTGTGTCAGAACTGGCAGTGCCATGTACCTGCCGGCTTAGAACCCGAGAACACAATGTCATCTATTAGAATGTCACTTATCAGCCCCTTAGATGTGACGGCTGCATTCCTTTTCTGTTCCAGGCTTATTTTCTTTACCTTCACCTGGTGATCCTGCCAGTAACACACTTCCTGAGGCTCCATTCGCACTTCCCGTTTTGGAACCAGGGGGCAGAACCAACGTGATTCTGCCCAGGTTTCAAAACTGCGTGGCGATCGCTTCACGACACTTGGGTGCCATTATCCAGTGGCGGCTGGTGGGGTTTTTTTTTTGGGGGGGCAAACAACTCCCCTCCGGGCCGCCAGTGGAGCGGCACTACCCCCCCCCCCACCACCACCACCACCCGCTGTCCTTACCTTGGATGTGGGCGGTGAGCGCGGCGGGCTCAGGGAAAGCTGCTCCGTCTCCTGGAGCAGCCTCCGCGGCGTCTCCTCTCTCCTCCCCCCGGCGCTAGGCGTCCAATAGGTTCGCATGACGTTTTGGCCAATCAGGAAGCAGGTCTCATACCTGCTTCCTGATTGGCCGGGAGGAGGATCAGTGTTTCAACAGTAAATTTTCATTCATGGGTGGGCTCCAGACGCAGTGCTCTGCGTCCCGAGCCCACCCTATTTTGAAGCCTATTAGAGCCTATGGCTCTAATCAGGTGCTTTAAAAAAATAAAATAAACGCCAATCTAATTTATACGCCCGGTGACTGGAAAGGGCCGGACACATGAATAGGGGGCAGCCATGGATAGATTCATGCTATGCATGAATAAAATTTAAAAGGTGGGGGTGGGGAGGGGACCAGTAAGTGTTCATTAGTTTACACTTAAGTAGAATTCATTTTTAAGAATTGTTAGAGATAGGCTTTACTTCTACTTTAATTAACACTTACAGGTCCCTTCCCCACCCCCACCTTTTGAATTTTTGGTATTCATCTCTCTATTAGCATGCTCTTTGCACGGCAGCACACCCTTTTGGAACCTTGTGCTGCTTCTCCCTTCTTCACTATGAGCTCTGCTGTACAAAGGACTGTCAGAGGATAGGTAGGAAGTGGGGGTGGGGGGAATATTTTTAAAGCGGAGCTCCACCCATTTAAAAGTCAGCAGCTACAAAAAGTGTAGCTGCTGACTTTTAATAATCAGACTCTCACCTGTCCCGCGGTCCTGCGATGCGGGCGTACGAAGCCCCGCTCCTCTCCCCCTTTTCTCTGCGGCATTCTAATTGTGGGCGCCAGGCTGTGGCTTTACAGCCAGGTGTGCGCATGCGCATGCGCGAGCCACGCTGCACGCTGTGAATGGCCAACCTGTGAATTGTCCCAGAAGATTGCAGGGGGGGGGGGTGAGCTTCCTTCTGGGGCCGCGGAGCCAGAGGAGGAAGTGGAAGCTGGGTGCCCTTAAAAACCGGGTACCCGCTCCTCCCCCAAAAAAATGACATGCCAAATGTGGCATCTCAGGGGGAAGTTCCATTTTTTGGCGGAACTCCGCTTTAAGTACACAGATGTATAAAATACATTTGTGTACTTACCTATGTTTATTCAGGTCCAGTCATGTGATCCTGCAGCTCCAGCTTCCTTGTGTAGGTGAGCGGCTGCTGCAGGGGAGAGGAGGGAGCACCAACAACAGCTGGTCCACGGGAGCCTATGGGTGACGTCGCAGCTCCAGGAATTCCCAGAGTTGGTCCAAGCCATCCCTTACACAGGGGAGCCCGGGCTACTGGATTACATGACTGGACCGGATTTAAAAAAAAAGGTAAGTACACGGATCTTTTTAAGACAGGGTATGCAGGATAATGAAGAAAAGGAATCTGGACAGATTAAAAGCCTTTATTGTATATTTATTTTATTTTATATAAAAGCCTTTTATTGTAGCAGATAATCAAAGTCCAAGTGACAACAGAAGCAGGGTAAGATAGCTGACGCGTTTCACAACATCGTCGTTGCTTAATCATGGGGTATGCAGGATAGGTAGAAGGGGAAATGTTTTTAAGTCCACAGATCTATAAACTAGATCTGTGGACTTACCTATTTTTATTCTGGTCTAGTCGTGTGATCCTGCAGTTCCAGCTTTCCTCTGTAGGTAAGTGGCTGCTGCAGGGGAGAGGAGGGAGCACCAACAACTGCTGGGACAAGGGAAGCCTTTGGGTGACATCACAGCTCCAGGAATTTCCAGGCGTTGTCAAGCCATCCCTTACACAGGGGAACCGGGGGCTGCTGGATTACATGACTTAACCGGATTTTTAAAAAAAAAGGTAAGTACACAGATCTTCCTAAGACGGGGTATGCAGGATAGGTAGGAGGAAGGAGAAGAAATGTTGATCTGTGTGATCACCTATTTTTTATTCTGGTCCTGTCTTGTGACCCTGCAGCTCCAGCTTCCCTGTGCAGGTGAGTGGCTGCTGCAGGGGAGATGAGGGAGCATCGACAATGGCTGATCCATGAGAGCCTATGGGTGACATCACGGCTCCAGGAATTCTCAGCCATTGTCAAGTAATCCCTTAACCAGGGCAGTCGGAGCTGCTGACTGGAAAGGGTTAAATAAAGGTAAGTACGCAGATCTTTTTTAGACACTCAATGTCCGCGGGGATACCCGCGATCGTCTCACGGAGAGGAAGAACAGGGAAATGCTGATGTAAACAAGCATCTCCCCGTTCTGCCTAGTGACAGGACACTGATCACAGCTTCATGTAATCGGAGCGGTGATCAGTGTTGTGTTGCACATAGCCCCTCCCCCCCCCCACAGTTAGACTCACTCTCTAGGACACACTTAACCCCTTCACTGCCCCCTAGTGGTTAATCCCTGCACTGCCAGTCACATTTACACAGTGATCAATTTTTAATCGCATTTTTAATCGCACTGATCGCTGTATAAATGTGAATGGTCCCAAAATGGCGCCAAAAGTGTCCGATCTGTCCGCCATAATGTCGCAGTCACGATAAAAATCGCTGATCGCCGCTATTACTAGTAAAAAAAAAAAAAAATATTAATAAAAATGCCATAAAACTATCCCCTATTTTGTAGACGCTATAACTTTTGCGCAAACCAATCAATAAACGTTCATTGCAATTTTTTTTTTTTTTTTACCAAAAATATGTAGAAGAATATGTATCGGCCTAAACTGAGGAAAAAAAAGTGGGTTTTTAATATATTTTTGGGGATATTTATTATCGCAAAATGTAAAAAATATTGCGTTTTTTTTTCAAAATTGTCCCTATTTTTTTTGTTTATGGCACAAAAAATAAAAACCGCAGAGGTGATCAAATACCACCAAAAGAAAGTTCTATATGTGGGGGGGGGGGAAAGGATGTCAATTTTGTTTGGGAGCCACGTCGCAACGACCGCGCAATTGTCAGTTAAAGCGCGCGCAATGCCGAATCGCACAAATCGCTCTGGTCTTTGGGCAGCCAAATGGTCCGGGGCTGAAGTGGGATATATGGGAAATATGAGATCTGGGGGTCAAAAAGACCTCGGATCTCATATTTACACTAGAATGCAATAAAAAAAAATACATACATTTTTTGTAATTTAAAAAAATACAAAAAATAAAATAAAAATGTCCCTTTAAGAGCTATGGACGGAAGTAATGTTTTGATGTCTCTTCTGCCCCGCAATGATATGGAGAGGGGTGGGGGGGCCATCTTCCCCCTCACTCGTCTCCATGCCACACAAGGGGCAACATCCGATCGCCTCCGCCGCTGCCCGCGGCTCCGGTAAGCGTCGGAGGGCACAAGAGCGTGGCGGGTGGGGGGCTTTTAGCCTCCCTGATAAAAGTGATTTTGCAGCGAATCCGCCGCAGAGACCACTTTTATCTTGAAGCGGACTGCCCACTGAAGAAGAAGATACCGGGGGGGGGGGTTATGGTAGCTATCTGCTGCCACAACAATGATACTCCCCTTCAAAGTACCGACGTTTAACGACGGTGGGCAGTCCGGAAGTGACAGAGCTGTGTAAATCTCAGAACTGGATGAACAAAAAGACAGATCTGTTGGCAGGTAAAATACCCCCAATATGAGCGCCGTCCGCTTCCCTGGAGTTCAGCTTTACATTCATTTTCCTCCCAGACTCCCCATGATTAACAGTAAATGAAACAAGAGAGTGAGATCCCTCCTAAAGAGAATATTGGGTGGGCGGAGCTGGGAACTTTGAGCCCCCCCCCCAAGAGATATCAGAAGCTTAATGAGCTGACCCTTTAAACGAGCTGCATCCACTTCCCAGACAGATGGCGGTGGTTGGCGGTGATTGGCGGTGGTTGACGGTGGTTGGTGGTGGTTGGTTGGCGGTGGTTGGCGGTGGTTGGCGGTAGTTGGAGGTGGTTGGCGGTGGTTGGCGGTGGTTGGAGGTGGTTGGTGGTGGTTGGAAGTGGTTGGCGGTGGTTGGAGGTGGTTGGTGGTGGTTGGAGGTGGTTGGAGGTGGTTGGTGGTGGTTGGCGGTGTTTGGTTGGCGGTGTTTGGTTTGTGGTGGTTGGAGGTGGTTGGCGGTGGTTGGTGGTGGTTTGAGGTGGTTGGCGGTGGTTGGAGGTGGTTGGCGGTGTTTGGTTGGCGGTGTTTAGTTTGCGGTGGTTGGAGGTGGTTGGAGGTGGTTGGCAGTGGTTGGCGGTGGTTGGCGGTGGTTGGTGGTGGTTGGAAGTGGTTGGCGGTGGTTGGAGGTGGTTGGTGGTGGTTGGAGGTGGTTGGTGGTGGTTGGCGGTGTTTGGTTGGCGGTGTTTGGTTTGTGGTGGTTGGAGGTGGTTGGCGGTGGTTGGTGGTGGTTTGAGGTGGTTGGCGGTGGTTGGAGGTGGTTGGCGGTGGTTGGTGGTGGTTGGAAGTGGTTGGCGGTGGTTGGAGGTGGTTGGTGGTGGTTGGAGGTGGTTGGTGGTGGTTGGCGGTGTTTGGTTGGCGGTGTTTGGTTTGTGGTGGTTGGAGGTGGTTGGCGGTGGTTGGTGGTGGTTTGAGGTGGTTGGCGGTGGTTGGAGGTGGTTGGCGGTGTTTGGTTGGCGGTGTTTAGTTTGCGGTGGTTGGAGGTGGTTGGAGGTGGTTGGCGGTGGTTGGCGGTGGTTGGCGGTGGTTGGTGGTGGTTGGCGGTGGTTTGAGGTGGTTGGCGGTGGTTGGTGGTGGTTGGCGGTGGTTGGTGGTGGTTGGCGGTGGTTTGAGGTGGTTGGCGGTGGTTGGAGGTGGTTGGCGGTGGTTGGTGATGGTTTGCGGTGGTTGGAGGTGGTTGGCGGTGGTTGGAGGTCGTTGGCGGTGGTTGGAGGTGGTTGGCGGTGGTTGGTGATGGTTTGCGGTGGTTGGAGGTGGTTGGCGGTGGTTGGAGGTCGTTGGCGGTGGTTGGATCTGCTTCTGACTGCCGCCCCTCCCCGGAGAGCGACGAGCGGCCGTGTGAAGTCTCATCCAGAGCTGCCAAATGCAAAAGTCAACAAACAAGATCCAAACTGAAATGTACACAAACAGCATCAATGTGAATCAGGGAGGCTAAAACCGCTTTGTGTGACACCAGATCAAGCAACCTGCAGCTGTGGAGTCACTATGAATACAAGCGCGGCCTTGTGGTGTATGCTGGGATTTGTAGTACCTGCCCCGTTGTGTCAATCTTCTTTTCTTCTCCTTGAGATAAACATGTAAAAGAGATCATTTCAATCTAATAATCTTAATAATCTGCCCTAAAGTGTATGAATAGGGAGACCTTTTTTTTTTCCACCCCCCCCCCCATCCGAGTACTGAAGAGATAGAAACCCTCTCAGGTTTTTATTGCTGTCTGTGTCCCCACTGGGGAGATTCACCCTCTTTATTTATCCCGGTGACCAGAAAAGAAAGACATGGGAGAGCCAAAATTTTACAGTTAAATTTCAGACTCGTGGACAAAAAAAATGGAGTAAATCATCCAATAGGGACACCTGTTCTAGTGACAACTGTGACTTCCTGTTCACTCTACAGGACAGAAAATGGGAGATAAATCTCCCCAACGGGAAATAGAAAACAATAAAATAGACAAGGGGTTCAATCATTCCCTTTCTCCCTTTATAAACACTGTCCAGACAGAGGAGAGATACAAAGTAACATTGATTATAAACATTGATCAGATGGGAGATAGAGAGATACAAAGTAACATTGTTTATAAACATTGATCAGATGGGAGATAGAGAGATACAAAGTAACGTTGTTTATAAACATTGATCAGATGGGAGATAGAGAGATACAAAGTAACATTGTTTATAAACATTGATCAGACTGGAGATAGAGAAATACAGAGTAGCACTGTTTATAAACATTGATCAGACGGGAGATAGAGAGATAAAAAGTAACATTGTTTATAAACATTGATCAGATGGGAGATTGAGATATACAAAGTAACGTTGTTTATAAACATTGATCAGACGGGAGATAGAGAGATACAAAGTAACATTGTTTATAAACATTGAACAGAGAAGAGATAGAGAGATACAAAGTAACGTTGTTTATAAACATTGACCAGACGGGAGATAGAGAGATACAAAGTAACATTGTTTATAAACATTGATCAGATGGGAGATAGAGAGATACAAAGTAACATTGTTTATAAACATTGATCAGATGGGAGATAGAGAGATACAAAGTAACATTGTTTATAAACATTGATCAGACGGGAGATAGAGAGATACAAAGTAACATTGTTTATAAACATTGATCAGACGGGAGATAGAGAGATACAAAGTAACGTTGTTTATAAACATTGATCAGATGGGAGATAGAGAGATACAAAGTAACATTGTTTATAAACATTGATCAGACTGGAGATAGAGAAATACAAAGTAACATTGTTTATAAACATTGATCAGACGGGAGATAGAGAGATACAAAGTAACATTGTTTATAAACATTGATCAGATGGGAGATTGAGAGATACAAAGTAACGTTGTTTATAAACATTGATCAGACGGGAGATAGAGAGATACAAAGTAACATTGTTTATAAACATTGATCAGAGAAGAGATAGAGATACAAAGTAACATTGTTTATAAACATTGACCAGACGGGAGACAGAGAGATACAAAGTAACATTGTTTATAAACATTGATCAGAGAGGAGATAGAGAGATACAAAGTAACGTTGTTTATAAACATTGATCAGATGGGAGATAAAGAGATACAAAGTAACATTGTTTATAAACATTGATCAGATGGGAGATGGAGAGATACAAAGTAACATTGTTTATAAACATTGATCAGACTGGAGATAGAGAGATACAAAGTAACGTTGTTTATAAACATTGATCAGATGGGAGATAAAGAGATACAAAGTAACATTGTTTATAAACATTGAGTAGACGGAGATAGAGAGATACAAAGCAACATTGTTTATAAACATTGATCAGACCGGAGATAGAGAGATACAAAGTAACATTGTTTATAAAGATTGATCAGAGAGGAGATAGAGAGATACAAAGCAACATTGTTTATAAACATTGATCAGACCGGAGATAGAGAGATACAAAGTAACATTGTTTATAAACATTGATCAGAGAGGAGATAGAGAGATACAAAGTAACATTGTTTATAAACATTGGTCAGAGAGGAGATGGAGAGAAACAAAGTAACATCACAGCTTTCTTTTAAAGTGTAAAAATATTTATTTTTGCACCCCTAGGAGCAATGGAAATTGCAAAATGGTCAAACATCCATCTTGAAGAATAGGCACTACTGCCCCCCCCCCCCCCCATGTGCCCCTGTACCCCATTAAAAGGGACTGAGCTTTGTCACCTCCAGGCAGCACCTGTTCATGGCCAACCATCGATTAAACAACCACTGTGCAGTCTTACATAGCAGGAAGCAGAACCTGCATACGGAATTGATAAAAATGGCAGAGTCCATGCTCTGTTATAAAATTATAAAAAAGTATACATTATAACAGATATCACAGGCTTATTTAACGTAATCCCAATCACTGAAGTCTCAGGCCCCATTCACACTGCCCATGTCCAGTTCTGCCCATGTCTAGTAGACTTTCACTTTGCAAAGTATACCCGATCCTGTGCAAGGAAAATTTTAAAAAACAGTATTTTTGCTTACACATGATTGGATGATGGAAGTCAGCAGGGCTTCCCCTTATTTACTAAGCTCTGGAGCAACTGCAGTCTTTTTTTTCCTTTAGTAAACCAACCCCATAGTCTCACCCAGGGGCATTGCTAGGTCTACAAAAGATCTGCGGCTAGAGCCCATAGCAGCGTAGTAAAGAAAGTCATACGCTTGGGCGGGCATACACATGTATATAATATGTGTGTGCGTATCCCCAGAGAGCCCCCACTTACAACAGGGTCCCCAGAGAGCCCCCCACTTACATCAGGGTTTCCAAAGAGCCCCCCTTACATTAGAGTCCCCAGAGAACCCCCCACTTACATCAGGGTTCCCAGAGAGCCCCCCTTACATCAGGGTCCCCAGAGAGCCCCCCACTTACATCAGGGTCCCCAGAGAGCCCCCCACTTACATCAGGGTTTCCAAAGAGCCCCCCTTACATTAGAGTCCCCAGAGAACCCCCCACTTACATCAGGGTTCCCAGAGAGCCCCCCTTACATCAGGGTCCCCAGAGAGCCCCCCACTTACATCAGGGTTCCCAGAGAGCCCCCTTACATTAGGGTCCCCAGAGAGCCCCCCACTTACATCAGGGTTCCCAGAGAGCCTCCCTTACATTAGGGTCCCCAGAGAGCCCCCCACTTACACCAGGGTTCTCAGAGAGCCCCCCTTAAATCAGGGTCCCCAGAGAGCCTGCCCTTAAATCAGGGTCCCCAGAGAGCCTCCCTCTTAAATCAGGGTCCCCAGAGAGCCTCCCCCTAAAATCAGGGTCCCCAGAGAGCCTCCCCCCTGCATCAGGGTCCCCACGGAGCCCCCCACTTACATCAGGGTTCTCAGAGAGCCCCCCTTACATTAAGATCCCCAGAGAGCCTCCCCCTTACATTAGGATCCCCAGAGAGCCTCCCCCTTAAATCAGGGTCCCCAGAGAGCCTCCCTCTTAAATCAGGGTCCCCAGAGAGCCTCCCCCCTGCATCAGGGTCCCCAGAGAGCCCCCCACTTACATCAGGGTTCTCAGAGAGCCCCCCTTACATTAAGATCCCCAGAGAGCCTCCCCCTTAAATCAGGGTCCCCAGAGAGACTCCCCCTAAAATCAGGGTCCCCAGAGAGCCTCCCCTTAAATCAGGGTCCCCAGAGAGCCTCCCCCTTAAATCAGGGTCCCCAGAGGGCCTCCCCACTTACATCAGGGTCCCCAGAGAGCTTCCCCTCCCCTTGGGGACCCCTGCAGAGACTTGGGGCTATGGGCCCCAGATTCGGGGCTATAGCCCTCAAAAGCCACCCCCTAGCGACGCCACTGATCCAACATTGCATCATAGTTGCACCAAAGTCAAATCACAATGGAAATCACATGACTTTGGAGTCGCAAAAATGTGTGAAGGGAGCCTTACATGTTCTTTAGCAAATTATCATTTCAAAAGTCATTCTTGGTATTTTTACATTTTCATCGTTTAGTGAAATAATACCTGCTGATCTCGCCTTGATCCTTGTTCAGGAACCTCCTGCTATTGGGGTGATAATGCTCTGTCCTAGCCTGCACTGTCGCCCCCTGATGTCACCCCCCTGGCGTCGCCCCCTGATGTCACCCCCCTGGAGTCGCCCCCTGACGTCGCCCCCTGATGTCGCCCACTGATGTCACCCCCCTGGCGTCGCCCCCTGACGTCGCCCCCTGATGTCGCCCACTGATGTCGCCCCCCTGACGTCGCCCCCTGATGTCGCCCCCTGACATCGCCCCCTGATGTCGCCCCCTGACATCGCCCCCTGATCTCACCCCCCCTGATGTCGCCCCCTGACGTCGCCCCCTGATGTCGCCCACTGATGTCGCCCCCCTGACGTCGCCCCCTGACATCGCCCCCTGATGTCGCCCCCTGACGTCGCCCCCTGATGTCGCCCACTGATGTCACCCCCCTGGCGTCGCCCCCTGACGTCGCCCCCTGATGTCGCCCACTGATGTCGCCCCCCTGACGTCGCCCCCTGATGTCGCCCCCTGACATCGCCCCCTGATGTCGCCCCCTGACATCGCCCCCTGATGTCACCCCCCCTGATGTCGCCCCCTGACGTCGCCCCCTGATGTCGCCCACTGATGTCGCCCCCCTGACGTCGCCCCCTGATGTCGCCCCCTGACATCGCCCCCTGATGTCGCCCCCTGACATCGCCCCCTGATGTCGCCCCCCCTGATGTCGCCCCCTGACATCGCCCCCTGATGTCGCCCCCTGATGTCGCCCCCTGACATCGCTCCCTGACATCGCCCCCTGATGTCGCCCCCTGATGTCGCCCCCTGACATCGCCCCCTGATGTCGCCCCCTGACATCGCCCCCTGATGTCGCCCCCCCTGATGTCGCCCCCTGACATCGCCCCCCCTGATGTCGCCCCCTGACATCGCCCCCTGATGTCGCCCCCTGATGTCGCCCCCTGACATCGCTCCCTGACATCGCCCCCTGATGTCGCCCCCTGATGTCGCCCCCTGCCACACAGACTTTTAATGGAGACACACATTAAGTAAACATGGTTCACTGTTAGCACCAGCAGGAAAACCGCCATACGGCCATTGCTGGAGTACATACAGACAGGAAGGGGCTGTAAAGAGACTGCAGGAGATCAGCAGCACTGGGATACAACAAGGGATAAAAAAAAAGGTGAAAACTAGTATTTTATTATTAAAAATAGTTCATGATAAATGAAATGTCCTGGAGGTTAGGGGTTACATTTACAGCACTTTAAAGATGATCCCTTTAATATACTGTATATGCAAAAAAAAATAAAATAAAAGTGCATAAATGAGAATCCAGATTAAATCTGCAATGAGGGGTTTAGGCACATAGGACACAATCTGCCGGCCAATCACATGCGGCTATTGTGCTTCAACCTGACACAAATAGTGACATAAGCTCAGCATATACAGTATTTATATATACATATGTGATACATTGTTGCAGTGATGCTTCTCTCTCAGTATAATCTCAGTCATTGAATACAGATATAATAGGCCATTAAATATTACTAATATCTGTTTTAAGTCTTAGGTACCAAGATCCAATTTTGCTTGTATTCCTTGGTAAAAGGGCCCCCGACGCCAAGGGCCCCAATGTCAAGTCTTCTTTGCTGCACAGGACACAATCTGCCGGCCAATCACAGGCGGCCGGTCACTATGCATCAACCTCACACAAATAGTGACATAAGCTTACAATATATATATATATTTGATACATTGTTGCAGTGATGCTTACCTCTCAGTGTATAATCATTGAATATATAATAAGCCATATTATTACTAGTATATGTTTTTTAAAGTCTTAGGTACTAAAATCCAATTTTTCTTGTATTCCTTGGTAAAAGGGCCCCAATGTCAAGTCTTCTTTGCAACATAGGATGCAATCTGCAGGCCAATCACAGGCGGCCATTGTGCATTAACTTCACACAAATACTGACATAAAACCCACCATATACAATATATATATATACACATATGTGATACATTGTTGCGGTGATACTTACCTCTCAGTATCACCTCATTGAATATATAATATGCCGTAATATTACTAGTATATATTTTAAGTCTTAGGTACTAAAATCCCACTTTTCTTGTATTCCTTGGTAAAAGGGCCCCCAACGTCAAGTCTTCTTTGCTGCATAGGGGGAGCCAATCTGTGGGCCAATCACAGGCGGTCACTATGCGTCAACCTCACGCAAATAGTGACATAAGCTTACCATATACAATATATATATACACATATGTGATACATTGTTGCGGTGATACTTACCTCTCAGTATCACCTCATTGAATATATACCGGTAATAAGCCGTAATATTACTAGTATATATTTTAAGTCTTAGGTACTAAAATCTGATTTTTTTCTTGTATCCCTTGGTAAAAGGGCCCCAACGCCAAGGGCCCCAATGTGAAGTCTTTTTTTTTTTGCTGCATAGGACCCAATCTGTGGGCCAATCACAGGCGGTCACTATGCGTCAACCTCACGCAAATAGTGACATAAGCTTACCATATACAAAATATATATATATATGATACATTTTCGCAGTGATGCTTAGCTCTCAGTATGACCTCATTGGATATATAATAAGCTGTAATATTACTAGTATATGTTTTAAGTCTTAGGTGCCAAAACTACATTTTTTTGTATTCCTTGGTAAAAGGGCCCCAACATTAAGGGCCCCAATGTCAAGTGTTTTTTGTTTTTTTTTGTTTTTTTACTGCATAGGACACAATCTGCAGGCCAATCATAAGAGGCCACTATGCATCAACCTCACACAAATAGTGACATAAGCTTACCATATACAAAACATATACATATGTGATACATTGTTACAATGGTGTTTACCTCTCAGTGTATAATCATTGAATATATAATAAGCCATATTATCACTAATATATATTTTTTTTAAGTCTTAGGTACTAAAATCCAATTTTTCTTGTATTCCTTGGTAAAAGGGCCCCAACGCCAAGGGCCCCAATGTCAAGTCTTCTTTGCAACATAGGATGCAATCTGCAGGCCAATCACATGCGGCCATTGAGCATTAACTTCACACAAATAGTGACATAAACTCACCATATACAATATATATATATATACACATAAGTGATACATTGTTGCAGTAATACTTACCTCTCATTATCACCTCATTGTATATATAATAAGCCATATATACTAGTATATATTTTAAGTCTTAGGTACTAAAATCCCATTTTTCTTGCATTCCTTGGTAAAAGGGCCCCAACGTCAAGTCTTCTTTGCTGCATAGGACCCAATCTGCCGGCCAATCACAGGCGGTCGCTATGCGTCAACCACACGCAAATAGTGACATAAGCTTACCATATACAAAATATATATATATGATACATTGTTGCAGTGATGCTTAGCTCTCAGTATGACCTCATTGGATATATAATAAGCTGTAATATTACTAGTATATGTTTTAAGTCTTAGGTGCCAAAATTCCATTTTCTTTGTGTATTCCTTGGTAAAAAGGGCCCCGACGTCGTCTTCTCTTCTCCTCCGTGTTCCAAAATAATTTTTGATTTGATACGATTTTTTCGAAAACAGATTCCAATCGAATATCCTCAATATGTCAGCTTATTATAGGACCTATGTAATGCTTGTTGCCTAACCGTCAACCCTCGATTCCCGACCGGTGACTCTGCGGACCGTCTCCTTTTTTTTTTTTTTTTGCAGCCTCCAATAGACCTTGGTAAAAGAACGAAGATACATTTGGGGGTAAATTGGCGTTTTGGCGGTGAAGTTGGAAGCAAATGTACCTTGTGGCTGAGCTGTGCCACCTGTCCCAGGATAGGAGAGACTGAGCCAGGGGCAGCCGGCAGTCCCATCTTATATAGTGCCTAATGCCTTGTCTTAGTGCCTGTGTTTCACAAGATAACTTTATATAGAGAAGAAGAAGTATTGTGCATTGTGCACGACTGGCCAAGGAGATCTGAAGCTCCATTCATAAGAGCAAGACGCAGCTAAACAACATGACAATTGTTTTGCTCTGCCTCACCTTACTGCAGGCCACCGACTCCGTCAGCCTCTCATTGTTTTTACCATTCAACAAAAAAAAAAAAAGAGCAGGCTTGTTCTCCTCTGCAGTCAAGTGCCTACAAGAAGTGTTTTCATATTCGGAGGGCGTGATTGGTTTGGCGGGGCAATGTAAACTTCCTGGGGCTTTTTCGGGTGTTCGCAATTTGGAAGCATTGAGCACCAGGGATGGGGCCCTTTTTAGGCAACCTTTCAGAGGTGGAAATCTACCTGGACAACATAGAAGAGATCAAAGATCCCCGGGGGTGGAGTGGGGGGTGGGGGGATTGTACTAGTTGGCACCTTTAAAAAAAAAACTATCAAGCTCCCAAAAAAAGGCAGCATGAAGAACATTGATGATGAATAGTGTGATGCAGTAGAGTCCTCTGCCCCCCTTCAAATCACCCCTCACAGCAGAATCCTCTGCCCCCCTTCACATCAGCTCCCCACAGTAGTGTCCTCTGCTCCCTTCACATCATCCCTCATAGTAGTATTCTCTGCCCCCCTTAACATCACCCCTCACAGTAGTGTCCTCTGCCCCCCTTCACATCACCCCCACAGTAGTGTCCTCTGCTCCCTTCACATCATCCCTCATAGTAGTATTCTCTGCCCCCCTTAACATTACCCCCCACAGTAGTGTCCTCTGCCCCCCTTCACATCACCCTTCATAGTAGTGTCCTCTGCCCCCCTTCACATCACCCCCCACAGTGGTGTCCTCTGCTCCCTTCACATCATCCCTCATAGTAGTATTCTCTGCCCCCCTAACATCACCCCCCAACAGTAGTGTCCTCTGCCCCCCTTCACATCACCCTTCATAGTAGTGTCCTCTGCCCCCCTTCACATCACCCCCCACAGTAGTGTCCTCTGCTCCCTTCACATCATCCCTCATAGTAGTATTCTCTGCCCCCCTTAACATCACCCCCCACAGTAGTGTCCTCTGCCCCCCTTTACATCACTCCCCCACAGTAGTGTCCTCTGCCCCCTTCACATCACCCCCCACAGTAGTGTCCTCTTCCCCCCTTCACATCACCCCCCACAGTAGTGTCCTCTGCTCCCCTTCACATCACCCCCCACAGTAGTGTCCTCTGCCCCCCTTCACATCATCACTCATAGTAGTGTCCTCTGCCCCCTTCACATCACCCCCCCCCCACACTAGTGTCCTCTGCCCCCTTCACATCACCCCCTACAGTAGTGTCCTCTGCCCCCCTTCACATCACCCTCCATAGTAGTGTCCTCTGCCCCCCTTCACATCGCCCCCAAAAGTAGTGTCCTCTGCCCTCCTTTACATCACCCCCCACAGTAGTGTTCTCTGCCCCCTTCACATCACCCATCACAGTAGTGTCCTCTGCCCCCCCCCCATCACCCCCCACAGTAGTGTCCTCTGCCCTCTTCACATCACCCCCTAAAGTAGTGTTCTCTGCCCCCCCTTCACATCACCCCCCCAAAGTAGTGTCCTCTGCCCCCCTTCACATCACCCACCACAGCAGTGTCCTCTGCACCCCTTCACATCATCCCTCATAGTAGTGTCCTCTGCCCCCCTTTACATCACCCCCCCACAGTAGTGTCCTCTGCCCCCCTTCACATCACCCCCCCACAGTAGTGTCCTCTGCTCCCCTTCACATCGCCCCCAAAAGTAGTGTCCTCTGCCCTCCTTTACATCACCCCCCACAGTGGTGTTCTCTGTCCCCCTTCACATCACCCATCACAGTAGTGTCCTCTGCCCCCCCCACATCACCCCCCACAGTAGTGTCCTCTCCCCTCTTCACATCACCCCCTAAAGTAGTGTTCTCTGCCCCCCCTTCACATCACCCCCCACAGTAGTGTCCTCTGCCCTCTTCACATCACCCCCTAAAGTAGTGTTCTCTGCCCCCCTTCACATCACCCCCCAAAGTAGTGTCCTCTGCCCCCCTTCACATCACCCCCCAAAGTAGTGTCCTCTGCCCCCCTTCACATCACCCCCCACAGTAGTGTCCTCTGCCCCTTCACTAGACATGTGCACCATCAATAAATTTGTTTTGTTTCGTTCCCTTTCGTATTAGCAATTAATTCGTATTTCGTAATTCGTATCCAAAATTTTATTTGGATTCGTACGAAATACGAATTTTCGTTAGGTTCGTTAACAATTACAAACGTATGTTATGATGAATTTAAAAAGCAAAAAATACCTTTCTCAATATGGCAGTCGTCTGACTCATTATGCTCATTATGAGGGGCTCCCACCATCCCTGTGCTGTGCTGACTTCCTCCTGGGGCTGTACCCCTGCTGTGCTCATTATGAGGGGCTCCCACCATCCCTGTGCTGTGCTCATTATGAGGGGCTCCCACCATCCCTGTGCTGTGCTCATTATGAGGGGCTCCCACCATCCCTGTGCTGTGCTGACTTCCTCCTGGGGCTGTACCCCTGCTGTGCTCATTATGAGGGGCTCCCACCATCCCTGTGCTGTGCTCATTATGAGGGGCTCCCACCATCCCTGTGCTGTGCTCATTATGAGGGGCTCCCACCATCCCTGTGCTGTGTTCATTATGAGGGGCTCCCGCTATCCCTGTGCTGTGCTCATTATGAGGGGCTCCCACCATCCCTGTGCTGTGCTCATTATGAGGGGCTCCCATCATCCCTGTGCTCATTATGAGGGGCTCCCACCATCCCTGTGCTGTGCTGACTTCCTGGGTTTTTTAACTTCATCATAACGAATAATCGTAATTAAGGAACATTCTTATTTTGTCCGATTCTGAATCTCCCATCGACTACCAGTACCAGTCTCCCACTCCCATATTAAAAAAGGTCATTTTCCCAACCCCCACTCAGCAGCAGAAGAAAACCTCCGATTGGTCAACAAAACACCCGTCACGTTTTCGTTGTTACGGAATTAGGATCCGAAATTCGTAAACGGAATTTCGTATTTCGTACAAAATTCGGAAGCATAGCAATTCGTATTTCGGATCCTCCCGAATATACGAATTTACGGAAATTCATACGATTCGTACGAAACTAATCGCACATGTCTATCCTTCACATCACCCCAGGGGCAGACTGACAACTCATGGGGCCCCTGGGCAATAGGAGATTATGGGGCCCCCGGGCAGTAGGAGATTATGGGGCCACACAGTATACAATCACACAGTATACACATACATGTACACACAGTATACACAGACATGTTTCTATTGGCTGACAAGGTACTGGAGAGGTGGGGCAGCTATAATCTCGGGATTTTTAGACCAAAAGGATGTCGGTAAGGGACATTTCAGAGAAAGATGAAAAAAAAACACAGATTTTTACATACTGCCCCTGGTTTTACTGAGGCTGGCAACCCTGATGGGGCCTCTTAGTGGCTCAGGGCCCTCGGGCAGTGCCCCAGTGGCTCAATGGTCAGTCCACCCCTGCCCCCCTTGACATCAACCCCCTCCACACAAAGACACACACACATTATTGTGTTCCCTGCCCCCTTCAACCCAAAAGTGTCCTGTATCCCCTAAAACAGTGTCCTCTGCCCCCCCACAAAGTATCCACATTCATTGCCCCCCCTGCCCCCTGAAAGCAGTGTCCTCTGCCTCCCCATCCCCCAAAGCATTGCCCTCTGTCCATTTCTCCTCCCCCACTGTTGTGTCCTCCTTCCCCCCTCCAACAGTGTCTCCCCTCTGTCCCCTTCACATCTCCACATTGGAGATTACAGGGGAGCGTGTTCCATTAAAAAAGCAACTTACTTACTACAGAATCACCAGGTGCAAATAAAGGAAAAAAAAGCCTAAAAAAAAAAACAAATGCAACCATCACATATACGAATTGGTAAACTGCAATAAAATGTTTCCTTTTGGGTTCAGTACTGCTTTACTATGCTTCCCTCACCTAGTATGGGCCTTGGCTAATTGACAGGTAAAGTGAAATCACTGCCAAGTTCGGGACTGGAGTTCCCCTTTAAGTAAGAAGAATGTTTGTGCCATCCAAGTTTTCGCTGCTCTCTGGGAACAAAGACCCTACACATTCCACCTCTTCTCTCTCCGCTTCACAGAGGCTTCCATAACAACGAGGAAGAGCGCAGAGCGCCGGGAACATAATTAAAGGGTTACTCTTTTTAAAGTCCAGTATTAGATGGCTGATGACAGACGCCGAAGCCGGCTGACTTGGAAATTAAACTTTTTTTTTTTTCAGACTAATCTTTGGGTTTCGCTCTGAGGACGGAATAGTGAAGATTTATTTGGTTTCGCCGGTCGCAGGTGTGCGTCCTTAATCACCTCAAATTCACAATACGAAAGTAATAATGTGACCCCCCCCCCCCCCCCCCATGTCCACTACTGAGAGCAGAAAGCAATTTTATTATTTAATTCTTTCAGATAGATATACAGAGAGAGTAGAAGAGGGGGTGCGGGAGACAGAGGAGAGAAAGAAGTGGGGAGAATGAGGGGGAGGGGAGAGGGGAGGTGGGGGTAGAGAAAGAAAGGAGGGAAGAGAAGAAAGATGGAGAGAAAGAGAGAGGGAAGGGGAGAATGTGGGAAAGAAGAGAGAGAGGAGAGAGAGAGAAGAGAGAGAGGAGAGAGGAAGAGGGGGGACAAGAGAGAGAGGAGAATAGAGGAAGGGAGGAAGAGAGATGAGACAGGATGGAGGAGAAGAGGAGAGAAGAAGGGGGGTAGATATACAGAGAATGAGAGGGGGTGCAGGAGACAGAGGAGAGAAAGAAGTAGGGAGAATGAGGGGGGGGGGGGAGAGATAAGAGTGAAAAAAAGGAGGAGAAGAGGAAGAGGGGGGACAAGAGTGAGACGAGAGAGAGGAGGAGAAGAGAGGAAGAGAGGAAGAAAGAAAGTGGGGAGAATGGGGAGGGAGGGAGGGAGAGAGAGAGAGAGAGAATGGGGAGAGAGAGGGGGAAGAGAAAAGCAGGGAAGGGGAGAGAAGCAAAGAGAAGAGAAGTTCAGGTTTGCTTTAGAGTCAGACCATCCAAAATTGATATTCAACCTAAAGTGGAGCCTGGCGGGCTGAGTCAGGTCCTGGATTATTATATGACTTAAATACTTTGACAACAAGATCTCTTAACTGCCATAATTTCTCTGTTTCTGTCCACCTGGGAATTTTGGGTGTGTTTGCCCCTTTTGTCTGTTCGTATTACATTCTACATATTGTAAGATACAGTAAATATTATTTCCAATGGGGAATCAGACTCTCTGTCAGCTGGTTTGATTGTGTCTAAGGACAAGACTGCAGTTGCGGTCCTTTTTTCTGGTATGGTAACGTGCCGGCGGGTAATTGAGGTAGAGATTGGGAGATGCGTGGTCTTGGACGTCTCTGTGAGGGGGCAGGACCTGCGTCTGATTTACATCTATGGTCCCCAGATGAAGTGGGACAGGAAATGCCTCTTTACAAAAATTAAGCCCTTTCTTTTTACGGCCCAGCAGGTTATCTTTGGAGGTGATTTCAACACCATTACTAGGTCTATAGACAGGAGAGGTTTCAGAGATAAGCTGGGCTATGACAACCTTTTTCTCAATGCGATAGTTAGGGAAGCAGGTCTGGTAGATGCACACATTAATTGCTGCCCAGACAGCACAGGGTTCACTTTTCAGTGAGGTAGTAGTCAGAGTAGGAAAGATAGGTTTTTTAAAGGGAGACATTGCTTTTTCGGCACCTGTGTGTCGGGCAGTGGCGTTTACCAATCACTGTATTCTATCTGTGACTCTGAATGCCTCAGACATGCCAGGGGGAGGGGTATCTGGAGACTGAATTTGGCCCTCCTGGAAGACGAGAGAGTAAGACAATCCTTTGAGGATTTTTTTCAAGCACAGGTAACTATCCTAGACTTTTGCAACAGTATGTCAGAATGGTGGGAGCTTGTAAAACAGCGGACTGTTGGGCTTTTCAAGGCCATAGGAAGAAAGAAGCAGCAAGATAAGTACATCAACTAGCAGCATTAGCTGGGGAAACTTGACCGCCTTGTTTCGAATGGAGGAGATTCTGGGGCAATCTCTGAGGTGAAGGTCCTCCTTAGGAGACATCAATATGACCGGCACGCCTCTTTGGTTCAGGGAAATACCATTTGCCTGACCCTTACCAGAACTGTAAACAGAGCGTAGCAGTTAAGACGGTCAATGGCCTGAGGGACAGTACGGGCTCTCTGACGAAGTCTAGGTCAGGGTTCCTGGAAGTTGTCAGGTTATACTATGCCGATCTCCTGGGAGGAAGGATCCTTGATCAGACAAGGATGTTGGCTTTTTTGGACTCCACACCAGGTCTGGAAAGTAATGTTCCTTTGATGAATTTGACAGATGAAATCACTGTAGATGAGGTAATCCAGGCTATTGATAAACTAGCCATTAAGAATATGCCAGGGCCAGATGGTTTGACAGCCGAATTTTTTAAATGTTTTAAGGCGATCCTGGCTCCCTACCTTGCGGAAGTTTTTAATGGCTGTTTGTATGAGGGTTCTCTCCCTCCATGAGGCAATCTGCAGTGATCCTTCTGTCAAAGGGGAAAGATCCTTCGATGATTGAGAATTGGCACCCCATTAGTCTTCTTAATGTCGATAGAAAGATACTGGCAATGATTTTTTTCTGCCGATTATCACAAGTGGCAGGCAGTTTGTTATCCCACCACAAGCACTGCTCGGTCCAGGGTAGAAGCACTTTCTCAGCGGTGTTAGCTGTCCGGGAGGCCTTGTAGGGCTGCTGGTTGGGGTAAATTTTTGCTGACATTGGATCAGGCTAAGGCCTTTGATCAGTTTAATCATGAGTACTTGTGGCTCCTTCTTGACAAATGTGGCCTGGAGGGGGGTTTCATTAAATTGGCTCAAGATTTTGTACAAAGGGGCTGAAAGCTTTCCTCTGGTTAATGATTGGGTCGGGCAGCCCTTTGCGGTCGGCTCGGGTGTGCGTCAGGGGTGTCCATTGAGTCCTCTGCTATATGTGTTTGCAACCGACCCCTTCATTAGAAGGCTAGAGAGTGGACCATTGTGTTAGGTACCTTTGGGCATCGCTGGTGAGCCTCCTTTGAAGGTTGTGGCCTATGCTGATGATGTTCCTGTTTTTATCTCTGGGACTGCGGAGGCGCAGGAGGTGGTCTCAGTGATAAGGCAGTATGCAGAGGCATCAGGTTCAAAGGTCAACCAAGACAAGTGTGAAGATTTCCGGATGGGCGTGGGAGGTGAGAGCTTTGTTCTCCCAGATGACTTCCGGGAGCCCCAACAAAAAAATTGAGTTCTAGGCATTGAATTTGGCCCAGGTGACTATGGCCATGCAAATTGGGTAAACAGGTTGGAGAATGCCGATGCCAAGGTGGCAAGATGGAAAGGTTGGCGGCTTTCCTTGAGGGACTTACCTGATTCCGATTTTTCTGTATGTCCAGATTGTTTGCGTTTTGCCAGTTTCTCTCTAGACCAAGGTCTATAGTTGTTTCTTCCAGCTGTTACGGGGGAACAAAATGTAGCAATAACTCTCGGTGGAGCTGCTGGTTTAAGCGGGCTTTTTACCTTTACTCTCGATACCTCTGTTTCACCGGCACCGGGTCTAGGGTTCTGTTGAGTTTACCTCCGGACTGATATAAGCACCAAACACTTGAGTAGGTTTTCCAATGCTTTAATAAACGAACAAGGGAAGTAGCAGGAAAGAGGTAGAAGGATAGCTGCAGGGAAGCTCAAATACCTTTCCTTAATATTCTTTAGAACATTTCTCTAGGATTGATCACTTGTAGTTGAAAGCGCTCCCCTTGTGGGATTCAATCTTTGCCCGCCTGGATAGACATCTCTCACATGTCTAGCAGCCAGCATGTAGCACGAACTAAAGTCTCTGCCACAGACTTGTTTGGAACAAAACCCGTACGATCCTCTGCCACAGGATGTATTGGTTTGTGGTGAACGTCAGACACAGTACTTGAACCTTTAAGCCAACCCGGCAGTACTATTCTGTAAGATTACTTCGGAATGCGTCCTCCAACCGAGTCACCAGGCCCCTCTCCAGACCAGCACTCTGCATGATCCTTCCATGATGGGTCCTCCTCTGGGATCTTCTCGGTTGTCCAGCTTCTTCACTCTGGATTGACAGCTCAGGACCATTCCTCTGCTGCTGTGGTAGGCCCCAGACAGGCTTCTGGGCCCACCCACACGCCGCAGCAACGCGGGCCTCCGGAACGGAGGACCACGAGGTGCTACACTTAGTGCATAACTGTCGACCAGGAGAGCCAGCAGGTGGCTGAAAAAACGAACCCTAAAACATGGCGTCTGTCCCATAAATACCCTCTCCCAGAATGCAACTCGGAGGACCACCTCCACCGAGTTATCTCCGGAACAGAGGAGCACTCATCCGCTTCAACACGTCGCTTTTCCAACAACAGCCGATGGTGACAACGACACCCACCGGCACAATGTGGAACTGCATGCAACGTCAGCCAAGCTGGAACAGAGGCAAATCTAACTTCCTCTAATAAGCGACCCACTAAATTTACCTATGAGCAGTAGATGAAAATCTACCAGCGCTACAAAAATAAACCTTGTCAAAAGGAGTGTGACGTACCTTCCTAGGCGGGAGGGTGGTCTAGGGATGGTCAACCCTGTAGTCTTTTTCTCTCTGATGTTTGTGAAGTACAATCTTAGTAACATGTTGGCAGAGAGACCGCCTGGGTGGGTATTTTCCAGTCCTGGTTTAGGCCCTTTCTGCGAGAATGGGAAAATGGTGGGCCAGTGAAAAGCCTGAGGGTCAAGCATGAACAGCTCCTGGCTTATGTTGCCCCGTGTTTGAAAATGCTTCGGCAGTGGCAAGTAACAGCAGGAGAAGTCAGATCTCTTCCAAGGAAACTTCTTGAGAAGCGGATCATGAGCTCTGCTTTTTGCGAGCCACTGGCCTTGAGGGATTGCCCAAGCCTGGTTTTGGGGGTGGGTTTGCGATTGATTAATTTGGAGAGAATTCCAATGAAGTTTAGGGATCAGGCTTGGCTTGCCTTTCATGGAAAACTATATGTAAAGGGCAACTTGAAGTTTCTTTCCATGAGTGATCGGGGCTGCCCGAGAGTGGGGTGTGGAGGAGTGGTGGAGTCCATGGATCACTTTCTACTTCAATGCCCTTTTAATATAGAGGTGTACAAGAGGGTGGGGAGGGCTCTGAGTATACCCTTCCTCCCCCATATGAGTTATGCAGAGTGGGTGTATGGGGAATTCCAGACTCGTCAGGATTATGATTTGGAAACACTTTTTTTAGTTAGTCTAGTAGTCCGTTATTTCACGTGGAGTGCACGGTGTCAGGTATCCTTACGGAGTAAAATCCTCCCTGTGGAAGTGGTGATGCAGGACATTCTGGGTGAGGTTGGGAAGATTCAGGGTCTTGAGAAAGGCAGGTGGCAGCAGGAGGCCTGGATAAGGGCGTGGAGGAATATCAGGACTCTGTAGCTGCTGCCTGTTGATCTCTTGGTGTGCGGCTTTTCTTTATATTCTTGATTCACTCCCCTAGATTTTCAAGATCAAATATATTTTTCATAAAGGGCTACATACATGGTGACGGTGATGTTCCTTAGTCTGTTGTGCGCAATTTGGTTTGTACCATTTATTATGTTCTTGTTTTGTATAATCTTATTCAATTATTTTGTAAATATGTTTTATTTATTTATTATGGTTTTATTGTATATAAGTTGTTGTTTGTAAGATTTTTCAATAAACAAAATTAACCCCTCATAATGGGCACAGCGGGTGTACGGACCCAGGAACTCAGCACAGGGATGGTGGGAACCCCTCATAATGGGCACAGTGGGTGTACAGACCCGGGAACTCCTCATAGGGATGGTGGGAACCCCTCATAATGGGCACAGCAGGTGGCCAGGTTTACAGCTTAAAGATTTTGTATTTTCATGGGTTAACCCTGGACTTGCTGGGCTGGTCTCAGGGAGAGGCCGGTATTAGCAGGTCACTTGGCAGGGACTCACCAACCTCCTGACATAGGTGGGAAGGAGCGCAATCTGCAGTCATGGCCTTCCCAGGGTGTCAGAGGTGAACTGTTGTGTTTAAACTTTACCTAAAGACAAACAGAAAGTGTCAACAGGAGCCGACCCGAATGTGATGGGAGAAGGCGAGGACAAACAACCAATCAGACACATAAATCAAAGCTGCCGTTGAGCGCGCTTAACCCTCTCTGTGCCTGGACACCACCGAACACCCCTTCCGAAAAATATAATGGCCTTAAAGGGAGTCTCAGGTCTTTTTTTTAAGTATTTCAGCATAATATAAATAATATAATCAGTGTATGGTATAGGTATGCACAAAACGTAAAGTGGACCTTTCATTGGCCCTACAGGGATGACTACATTCCTGACATGTCACAATATAACAGTATCAATGTTCACGTAAGGCTTCACCTGTTATGATTAAAAAAAAGCAATCCTTAAGCTCCAGTGACTTTGCCTAGACTAAGATGATGTCACCAGTCTGCTGCAGGCAGGAGGAAGAATTTCCTCAGTCTCCCCTCCCCCAGTGATCAGACTGTACATTGTAACTTTGTAGAGGGAGGAGGAAGCATTTCCTCAGTCTCCCCTCCCCCAGTGATCAGACTGTTCATTGTAACTTTGTAGAGTGAGAAGGAGGCATTTCCTTAGTCTCCCCTCCCCCAGCGATCAGACTGTACATTGTAATTTTGTAGAAGGAGGAAGCATTTCCTCAGTCTCCCCTCCCCCCAGTGGCCGAACCAAAGTTTTGTAAAGTGGCAGAATTACAGTTTTATCTCTCTGGAAAATGTTAGCCCCCCTTCATGATCAGGCCATGTTTGCTATTATCACTGCGCTATTTTAATTGGTTTAATTGGCGGTCGTGCAACGCTGTACCTCAACAAAATGTATGTCCTTTTTTCACACAAAATACAGCTTTCTATTGGTGGTATTTAAGAACCACTGGGGTTTTTTATTTTTTTATTATATAAATGTAAAAGACTAACATTTTTGGGGAAAAAAATAATATTTTTTACTTTCTGCTAGAAAACATATCCAATAAAAAAAAATGTAAAAACGTAATTTCTTCATCAATTTAGGCCAAAATGTATTCTGCGATATTCAATAAGTGTACATTGATTGATTTCTGTGAAAGTTATAGCGTCTACAAACTACGGGATATACACTGAAATTTTAATATTTTTTTTTAATTTCTTTTTTTATTTTTATACTTGTCCATTACACGGCGATCAGCGACTTATAATAGGACTGCGATAGTGCGGCGGAAATCTGACACTAACTGACACTGAGTGGGAACTGACTAAGTGCCACTGACCTCACCAGTGACACTAATACAGGGATATTAATATACACTGCCGCCCAAGTGAGAGGCTTGCAGATCCTGGGTGGCAATGTCACCTTACCCGGGTTCTTGCATTTTGGGGTACAGTAATGTGGTATCCCTGCCATCACACAGCACCATTGCGTCACTCCAGTGTCGATGTTCTGCGACCCCCAGCCACTCGGGGTCCCCCCTTTTTGCGATGCTTTCTACGTGCCCCCCCCCCTCCCTCTTCTCCCCGCCCAGTATGGGCCGGGAGTTGCGTGGGGTAGTGGGTGGGTGCCTACAGAGCATCGGCGCCACGCATCCTGCCCTGCGTGTGATGTCATGTTTGACATCAGCACGTAGCGCATGTGTTTTTCATCTGAGCCGCTCTGGCGGGGAATTAGGCTTCTGCGGAGGGCGGGGACACGCCTCCGCTGGAGCCCCTCCCAGCCTATGCTACGCCAGCGTGACGCTGGTACTGGCTGGCGTGCACGTGTGGGGCTCCTATAAACGGCCTCCCCTGACACAATTGTTGCTGCTACACTTTTCAGTCATTTCTTTGCAGCTCAGAACATCACTTCAGGTACAAGCCTTGTCTCCACGTAAGTCTCTCACTAGGTCCACACACACTCTCTCACGCCACCTTTGGTTTCTTTGCACTTTGTATGTTTTTTCACCCTTTGCCCCATCTTTTCCTCTTCCTTACCACCTTACACCCCTACATTCTTTCTTTGTCATGTCAGCTCACCATCACTTTGTTCACTTAACTCACATTCTTTTTCACATTTTTTACATCATGTTTTAATCATTTTTATATTTTTTATTCATTTTTTGCTCACTCATTCACACATTCCCATGTACACTCTTTTCAGATCACCCCAGGTTACCATTTTGGGTTGCCCTGGTTTTTCACCCATGCACCAGCTTTTGTGTCATGGACCATCGGGAGGTTCCGTCATAGGCACTTTGCTGCACACGGCCATGAGTACCTCAGCTCCCGGGGGAGACTACTTTGGGGACCCTGATCGCATGATCGCAGCACCTCACCGCATTGGACCTTTTGTGAGTATTTAGGTTGGGCAAATCTGCCATTCCTTCACATTACCCAATAAATAGACTAATATAATTTATCAATTTTATACTCTACAGACATACCTGAGCATCCGCCCCTGAAGAGTGTCTCTACACGAAACGCGTCGGGCACACGTGATGCTGATTTATGTCTGTAATGGACATATCAACCCTGGTCTGCGGTAGATTAACAATTTTGACATTTTTATATATCTATTATGGTCCTTAAAACTTTCTCTTTTTTATATTCACATTCTCGCTGCTAGTGCTGTCTTTTGTGTGATATGTACTTATATGAACCTATTCCATGCAATGTAACCATGAATTGTTTTGAATTATTATACTCTTGTAAATTTTTATCCATGCCGCACCTGTATGTCTTGTGTGGGTGGATTTGACACGTATTGACATATTCATTGTATTCAATATGTTTACTAATAGAAATTTGCATTTATTTATTCAAACTTGCTTCCACAAAGTCATCCACCTCATTTAAAGTCCCACTTTCCCTTTGTTGATCTTAGGCCAAAATGTATTCTGCGATATTCAATAAGTGTATATTGATTAATTTCTGTGAAAGTTATAGCGTCTACAAAGTACGGGATATACACTGAAATTTTAATATTTTTTTTTTATTTCTTTTTTTATTTTTATACTAGTCCATTACACGGCGATCAGCGACTTATAATAGGACTACGATAGTGCGGCGGAAATCTGACACTAACTGACACTGAGTTGGAACTGACTAAGTACCGCTGACCTCACCAGTGACACTAATGCAGGGATATTAATATAAACTGTCACTGTACTAAAAATAATAAAGATGTTGTGCGCTGCCACTTATTCCTATATATATATAACGTGAGTCTGCTGCCATCACTAAATGTGGTCCCACATACAGTGCAATCGGTAAAGAAAAAAAAAGCTGTGATAGCGCTGCCCAATAGCGAACAATCAATCAATCAAATAAAAAAAACAAAAAATAGTGGCGTCCATAAATATTGGGTAACAATAAACTCCCGTGCTATAAAATTGCTATAAACACTGATACAATGAAAAATACATAAACACATATTGATTTCTTGTTATTGTTACCCAATATTTACGGAAGTCGCAATTTTTTGTTTTTTCAATGGATTGAATGAATGATTAATTGTTCACTATTGGAGCAGCGCTTTCACAACTTCTTTCTTTTCTTGTCACCGTCAGTGGCAGCCCGTCCATTAGGGGCACACGGGCACCGCCCCCCCCCCCCCCCCAATCATGCGTCCGGCCCCCTAATCTACATGCAGGGCGCCGGACGCATGGATTCCAATAGGGGGGATTTAGAAGCACGTGATTAGAGCCTGAGACTCTAATTGGCTTCAAAAATGGGTGTGCTCTGGGTGCAGAGCCCACCCAGTTCTGTGACAATAGCGAATGTATATTCACTATTGTCACACTGATCTTCCTCCCGGCCAATCAAGAAACTGGTCCTGAGACCCGTCACCCCGATTGGCTGATCCTATTTGGAATGCTTAGGAGGAGGAGGGAAGAGACGCACGGCAGAAGCCGCGGGATGAGGAAGAAACACGATGGAAGCCCTGGCCGCCACCCGTCGCCCCTAGCAGCACTGCCCGCCAGCAACCTAGATTGGGTAAGTGCAGGGCTGGATGACCGCCCGTGCGGGGGGGGGGGGGGGCTGCAGGTGACCTGACCAGGAGGGTGGTTGTTTGCCGCCCCCCCCCCCCCCAAAAAAAACACCAGCTGCCACTGGTCTCTGTACTAATAACACTGTCTGTGAAGGGGTTAACATCTCGGGTAATCAAGTTGTTACCTGTGTGCCTAACAATGTGTGTAATGTGTGCTGCTTTTTACTAAAGATCTCTGTTTCTTATCCCTGCTCTGCTGGGATAGGAAACAAAGAGATCATTCCCTCTGTACAGAGCCCTGTGTTGATTGTCAACACAGTTCTCTGCAGTGGCGTCTCCAGCTTTGATATTTAGGGGGGACAGGGACAAAGTAGGGGGGCAACTATAAAATGCAATTTTTTTAATATATATATATATATATATATGTATATCCTGGGGCCCTTTACTACGATCCCACAACGGGCCCTTTCACATGTTCTGCAGTGAGCTCCCTCCCTTCTGTATTGGGGCACCCCAATTACTCCAGCGGCGGCCCGAGTAAGATGTGGCGCATCCGCTACCAATGCAAACAAAAAGACATTGCCTTTTTGTAAAAAAAAAAAAATTTTTAATTGGGGGGGGGGGGGGGACATGGTGGGGCACAGCATAATGTTGGGGGGTCAAGGCCCCCTCTGGCCCCCCCTAGGGACGCCATTGGTTTTCTGGGCTGTGATTGGACACAGCCCGATTAGTAAGGTCCCGGCCCTGAATCGTTGGCCAGGACCTGTGCTGACAGACTCTCGCTGTGTACAATTCAGCGGGAGGGCCCACGCGTGCGCACCCTAAACCCGGAAAAGAAGAAACAACATAGCAGTACCGTTGCTTTGCCGGTGCTGGCCGCCCGCCCACCCGCCTCAAGTTCATTATGGGCGCTCAGTCTGCCAGTGAATAAATTCCTTTTTTTAATGCTAATCATCTGTTTTTTAATGCTAATAATCTGTTGGCTTTGCTTGCTGCAGCTTGGCATTGCATGCTATTGCTGAGCCTATCATCTACTAGGACCCCCCCCCCCCCCAGGTCCTTTTCATTCTTGACCCCCCCAGAGGTTGTGCCCCTGGTGTGTAACTTGCTTTCAATATTGCCTCCAAGTGCATTATTTTACGTTTTCCAACATTTCCAACATTGAACCTTATCGGGCATACCGTTGCCCACTCCTGTATTATAACTAGGTCTTCTTGTAAAGTTTCTATATCCTATATAATTACCCCCCCCCCCCCTCAAAAAAAAAAAAAGCTTTCATTTTGGAATTTTCTTTAAAAATGTTGGGAAATTAAATGACCACGTTGCTCTGAAAGGTTGCTCTCCTCTGACAGCAGTAAATAAAGGAGGAATGCGGTTATCTTACTTATTCAGCTTGGTAAAAGTCAATGAGTAATGCATTAACCTGCTTCTGATCAATAGCTACTAATTCAAATATACAACATGCGTCCAGCGAGATCCGGATTTGGGGGATCTAAATTCAAACCGACTCGGTCACAAAATATTTTAAAAAAATAATAATAATAATAATATAAAAATCCTGTAAAATATTGGTATTACTTACCTGCCCTTGCAGCCAAGCTGCCAACCTTCTTGAACAGTTACACTGGCTGATGAATTTACAGCAGCTAATGCATTTCGGGGAGTGACCCCCCCAGTGACACCCCACCCCACCCCCCCACCCCCTGTAGCTTTGTATTCATTAATATATCATTAAAGTGGTTCTAAAGTTTAAGGGTTTTTTACCTTCATGCATCTGACCTGCAGCTATGCATGAAGGTAAAAAGCCTTCTGCGTGCGGCAGCCCCCCCAGCCAGTGGTGGCCAGTCCACAAGGGGTGCAGAGGCGCCGCCCCCCCCCCTCTCCCCCCCAGCCAGTGGTGGCCGGTCCACAAGGGGTGCAGAGGCGCCGCCCCCCCTCTCCCCCCCAAGCCAGTGGTGGCCATTCCACAAGGGGTGCAGGTGCGACACCCCCCCCCCAAGCCAGAGGTGGCCGGTCCACAAGGGGTACAGGGGCGCTGCCCCCCCCAAGCCCGCACCAGCTGCGTGGCCATCAGTGGCGGCTGGTGGTTTTTTTTTGGGGGTTGGGCGGAAAACAATGCACCCGCAACCAGTGGCGGGACAAGGTCACCCAGTGCCCAGGGCAAAGATGTCCTTTCCTTAGGATTAGGGTCAGGGAACCCCAATCCCTGCAATAAAGCATTGCGGCCAGGGCAGCTGCCCCTCCTGCCCGTCCCTTGTCCCGGCCATGCACGCAACCCCCCTGATCCGTCGGACCCGCACTTACCCCATCAGTGTTGATGATTCACTATTGTCACACAACTACGCCCCGAGCCCACCCTTATTTTTTTAGGCCTATTAGGGCCTTAGCCTCAGGCGATGCTGCTCCTCGCTCCAGCTTGCCGAGGGAAATGCTGGGGCCGTTGCTTCTCCTCCCGGCCAAACAGGAAGTGGATCCTGAGACCCGATTGGCCGGGAGTCCTAAGACTCCCAGGCCAATCGGGTCTCAGGACCCGCTTCCTGATTGGCTGGGAGGAGAAGCACTCAGACATTAGCGAATATTGATTTGCTAGTGTCACACAACTGGGTGGGCCCAGGGCGCAGTGCTCTGCGTCCCGAGACCACCCTTTTTTGAAGCCAATTAGAGCCTCAGGCTCTAATCATATGCTTAAAAAAAAAAAAAAAAATTGGAATCCATGCGTCCGGTGCCCTGCATGTAGATTAGGGGGCCGGACACATGGATAGGGGGCGCTCCTAATGGAACGGCCGCCACTGGTCGTGCACTGTGCAGGGTGCTGGACCAGCAGGTGTCTACAAGGTCCGTCACCCCCTGACAGGCATGTGACCACGTCCCAAGGCCCCAATTGGCCAGTTTCATATTGTCCTCGGGCGCGAAAAGCACTGCACCCTGAGCTCTTCCACCATGCGATACCAGCCAATACCAGCGGCTTCCGGCTTCCCAGCCAATCAGGACAGGAAGACCCAGAACCCGGAAAGAAGACCGGGTCAAGACTGAAACCACTGAGCACCAGGGGAGCCATGACAGCTGGAGGGCTCCTCCATAGGGTGAGTGCGGACCTGGAGGGGCCTGCCTGCGCCCCTCCCCCCCCACCACCAAAAAAAATCCCCCAACACTTACCTGAGTCCCATCCTGATCCAGTGATGTGCAAGAGAGCCTCGGCTTTTAGGGGACTCTGCCTCCTTGTTGGCTGAGATAGCAGTGGAAGCCATTGGCTGTAAATCAAAGCCAGCTAGCCAATGAGAAGAGAGAGGGGGTGGGGCCGAGCTATGCCTCTGTGTCTGCATTGACACGCAGAGCAGGGGCTTGGGAGCGAGCCTGCTTAGGTGCCCCCACAGCAAGCTGTTTGCTCTGGGGGCACATGGCAGAAGGGAGGGGCCGAGAGCACTGGCGGGGGATCTGAGAAGAGGAGGATCGGGGGCTGCTCTGTGCAAAACCATCACACAGAGCAGATAAGTATAACATGTTTGTTATTTAAAAAATGTTATATGCATGCAGGGTAAGTACCTGAATTGGATCTGGCATTAGCTTCTTGCAGTCCCTGTACAGCAGAGCTCAGACTAGACTGGGGAGAAGCAGCACGAAGAGCCAGTTATCTGTGCTGGCGTGCTTATATGCAAACAAAGAACAGAACATGCTGATAGGAGGAGAGAATCACAATATATATAAAATAATACACAAAGTGGTTAGAGGGAAGCTTCAGAATGGCAAAGATGTTTTTTACTCCAAATTTTGTGATCAGACTGCAGTTCCTCTTTAAGCTTGATGAAAAACTGGTCACTTTGATGCACCAAGTGCAGTTCTTGACATAGAAAGTATCAAGCAGATACCAAATACCTGAATAAAGAGAAAAGGGGGGTTAAGATCTGGACTGACCACTCAGACCACCTCCATCCCTAAATACATAGAAACATGGGGGGGAGATCGCCCTGGGACTTTGAGGGAGGTGGGAGAGATTAGGCACACATACATAACAGTGTAATAAAATAATTTTATTATTTACAGAATGCTGCAACCAATGGGAATAGCAATAAGTGTGCATTACCCAGCATAGTGGCCAAGTTATCAGCAATAGCAAAAAACAAAACATCAATCATTACACACAGTGCATATCTGTAAGACAGCAGTACAATACATAATAAGTAGCTGCATCAGTTGGTGAACGTACAAAGTAACAAATGGGTGAATTGTTACATACATGGATAAAGCAATGTGTGAGTAATATACCCACAGTACAACAACAACCCAACAGTAAAAAGCATATAAAGAGCATCGATGGTGCCCTACGCGTTTCGCGAGTCTCAGCTCGCTCTTCAGGGGCAGATGCGTCAATATAATGTCTGAAACAAAACATGATAGGGTAAGTGGATATATAGGGGGATGTATGAGAAGGTAGAAATGGGGGGAGTGTGGTAGTTGGTAGAAGAGGTCAAAGATGTGGGAGACCTCCTACTTACCACTCCACTGGGTTGAGTCACCGAGCGTTGATGCCAAGACGGTGATGAAGGGAAGTCCAGCTCGGGAGCTGAGGGGGCTCAGCGAACGGAAACCACAAATAGGAGAAACCAGATGCATGGCAGCGACTAGCGTGGGGCATGTGATGAAGGATGTACAATGTAGCCCGAAAGCGTATCTAAAAAATATATATATAATGAAATGTATATAGAGATATGTAGTTCTCAAACATATACATATATTAATTATATTCAAAAGGAGTGAACTGGTCTGCACTATAACATAATAACCCAAAGGGATAGCCAAGGGTGTAGGTAGGGAGGCTGTGGCTATTATTGCTGATAACTTGGCCACTATGCTGGGTAATGCACACTTATTGCTATTCCCATTGGTTGCAGCATTCTGTAAATAATAAAATTATTTTATTACACTGTTATGTATGTGTGCCTAATCTCTCCCACCTCACTCAAAGTCCCAGGGCGATCTCCCCCCCAAATACCTGAATAAACAGCCTTTAAAAAAAAATCCCAAATAGATACAAATAGATACATATGTCCAATAGATACAGTCAGGTCCATAAATATTGGGACATCGACACAATTCTAATCTTCTTGTATCTATACACCACCACAATGGATTTGAAATGAAACGAACAAGATGTGCTTTAACTGCAGACTTTCAGCTTTAATTTGAAGGTATTTACATCCAAATCAGGTGAACGGTGTAGGAATTACAACAGTTTGTATATGTGCCTCCCACTTTTTAAGGGACCAAAAGTAATGGGACAGATTAACAATCATCCATCAAACTTTCACTTTTTAATACTTGGTTGCAAATCCTTTGTAGTCAATACAGCCTGAAGTCTGGAAGGCATAGACATCACCAGACGCTGGTTTCATCCCTGGTGATGCTCTGCCAGGCCTCTACTGCAACTGTCTTCAGTTCCTGCTTGTTCTTGGGGCATTTTCCCTTCCCTTCTGGTCTTTGGGGTCTTTTGGTGTTGCTGAGCTCACCGGTGCGTTCTTTCTTTTTAAGGATGTTCCAAACAGTTGATTTGGCCACACCTAATGTTTTTGCTATCTCTCTGATGGGTTTGTTTTGTTTTTTTCAGCTTAATCATGGCTTTCTTCACTGATAGTGACAGCTCTTTGGATCTCATATTGAGAGTTGACAGCAACAGATTCCAAATGCAAGTAGCACACTTGAAATGAACTCTGGACCTTTTATCTGCTCCTTGTAAATGGGATAATGAGGGAATAACACACACCTTGGCCATGGAACAACTGAGCAGCCATCTGTCCAATTACTTTTGGTCCCTTAAAAAGTGGGAAGCACATATACTAAGGCCCCTTTCCCACTGGGGTGGTAGGGGGCGTCGGCGGTAAAACAGCGCTATTTTTAGTGCTGTTTTACCACGGTATTCGGCCGCTAGCGGTGCGGTTTTAACCCCCCGCTGGCGGCCGAAAAAGGGTTAAAACCCCTCGTATAGCGCGGCTATAGCCGCGGTATTACTGCGGTATAGCCGCGCTGTCCCATTGCTTTCAATGGGCAGGAGCGGTGAAGGAGCGGTGAATACACCGCTCCTTCACTGCTCCAAAGATGCGGCTTGCAGGAGATTTTTTATTCTCCTGCCAGCGCACCGCTTCAGTGTGAAAGCCCTCGGGCTTTCACACTGAAGAAACAGCGGAGGCTGTTTAGGGGCGGTTTGCAGGCGGTATTTTTAGCGCTATAACGCCTGCAAACCGCCCCAGTGTGAAAGGGGTCAAACTGTTGTAATTCCTACACCGTTCACCTGATTTGGATGTAAATACCCTCAAATTAAAGCTGAAAGTCTGCAGTTAAAGCACATCTTGTTTGTTTCATTTCAAATCCATTGTGGTGGTGTATAGAGCCAAAAAGATTAGAATTGTGTCGATGTGCCAATATTTATGGACCTGACTGTACATTCAGTATACAGGATATTCAGTATACAGGATACAGAGTAGCCTTGTAATACCGCTAGCAGCCACAGGCAGCAGTAGTGAGCCCTTCTCATCTGCCCATTTCTGCAGAACTCATAATGGACCATTACAAAAACAATCAACATACAATCCGCAGCCGGCAATAGGGAAGTGCGAAGCTCATAATAAAACTCTCCGTGTGGATTTGCATTTGAGAATATATAAAGCTTGTTGATATTATTCGGAATCACCCGGCAGCCTGGTAATAATGATCAATATCCTGTATTGGTGTTTTGTTTTGGTGGTTGCATGAAAAAAAAAAAAAAAAACCACCATCTGGATTTATTGATAAGTCCTGTTATTCTAATATGAGGCGCAGGATGCAGGATGTTTGTATGGCCGGCTCAGTCAATAATTCTCAGATTAGACCGTCATAAAGTTTTAATGAGAAAGTATTATTCGGAAAGGAGTGCTGCTTAAAGTGCACCTGTTGGGTCAGCAATACCGGGGCGAGGGGAGGGGGGGGGGCTTACCTGAACCAATCTTGGCTCTGATTTCACTTTATAGGGAGCGCAGCATAGGTGGCCGTATGTTTGTACTCAGGGCCAGCGCTACCACTAGGCGAACTAGGCAGTAGCCTAGGGCGCACTGCCAACTAGGGCGCAGAAAGGGCCGCTGGTTCCCTATCTCAATGTGTGACAGTAGTGGTCCTTAGTAGTCCTTGCCGCCGCGCAGTCCTGTGGAGGAAGAGAAGGAGGCGCTGTGGAGCTTGTCACAACCTCGATCATCCAACAGTTGTTGGGTCAGTGGGTGGATCCACGTGCTCCCCTCCCCCAGGCTCCTCCCCACTGCCAGCTTCCTACCCCCTTAAATTTACTGGTGCACATCACATATGATGGACGCGGAGACAATTTTTTTCTTGACGACACGGACAGAAGGACATTCGTTCTTCCAGTGAAGCCACCAATGAAGGGTGGGGGGGCACGTAGCTGGTCTTGCCTAGGGCACCAAATTGCCCAGCACCGGCCCTGTTTGTATTCATGACAGGTGAGCTTTAAAAGTCAAACTGAGGTCTGTCCATTAAACAGCTTCACTCCAATGCCGTCCTCACTATCTGCTCCGCTGCCAATCCGTATTCTGGCAGGAGCGGGCGAGAGTAACCCCACGTGACTGGGAGCTTACCATAGGTGTGCGCAGTCGGTGTGCACCCCGAATCTCCAACACACGTGCCTGGACAGTGAATGAATGGGAAGTGATCTGTGCTGAGCGGCTTCCTGTTCATTCACAAACCGAAGCATAGTAAACTTTACTATGCTTCGGCTATAAATGAACTCCATTCTGAAACATCCCCCGCAGCAGCTGGGGGGGAGAGGAGAGGAAAGGAGGGAAGAGGAGGGAAGCAAGCAGCACTGCTGGGGGAAAAAAGTGCAACACAGGGGGGGGGGGGGACACAAATGAGCAGCGCCCTATGAACTGGATCCAAACAATGCTGTATGGACAGTAAATGGGAACCATAAAATTCAATCATTTATTGTACCAATGGCAGAGCCATAGCAAATAAAAAAAAAAGACAAAGTCATAAGAGCACAATAAAATGGAGCCTGGGCAGTAGGGGCAATCCGCACGTAGTGATTGGAGTATGCCCAGGCACACCTGGCACACCTCCCGCGCAATCCAATGAATGAAAGGGGTGGGGCCAGGGACAGTCAGCCCTGATGCAAGCAGTGGGAGGAGTTATGGATTTTTCAAAACGCCTTGATGGGTGGGTGCCCGGCTGTAGGCGTTCCTAGTCAGGCTTCATTTGCATACAGACCGCCCCTTGGTTACGCCCACACGGAACGCTGAGCCTCCATGATTGAAAGAACTGAAATAAAATGAATGAAAGGGGCGGGACCAGGGACAGTCAGCCCAGATGCAAACAATGGGAGGAGTTATGATCTTTTCAAAATACCTTGATGGGTGGGTGCCCGGTTGTAGGCGTTCCTAGAAAGGCTTAATTTCCATAAAGACCGCCCTCTAGGTAATGCCCACACGAGATGTTGAGCCTCTACGATTGAAAGAACTGAAATCCAATGAATGAAAGGGGCGGGGCCAGGGACAGTCAGCCCCAGATGCCAGCAGTGGGAGGAGTTACACATTTTTCAAAACGCCTTGATGAGTGGGTAGTCTAGTAAGGCTTCATTTGCATACAGATCAACCTAGGTAACGCCCACATAATATGTTGTGCCTCTATGATTGAAAGAACTGAAATCCAATAAATAAAAGGGGCGTGTCCAGGAACAATCAGCCCTAATGCAAGCAGTGGGAGGAGTTATTAATTTTCTAAAACGCCCGGATGAGTGGATGCCCGGCTGTTGGCGTTCCTGGACAATCCCCATTTGCATACAGACCGCCCCTTGGTAACGCCCACACGGAATGCTGAGCCTCCATGATTGAAAGAACTGAAATCCAATAAATATAATGGGCGGGGCCAGGGACAGTCAGGCTGGGGAGGAAAGAGCTAGACGATGATCAATGCCCCCCAGCCAGGAAAATGAGGCGGGGCGCCATCTGACTTGCTGCAGTTTCTAATGCACAATGTGAGAAGCTCACAGTGTGCAGTGAAATCAGAAGAAGCCGTTTCAGTCCAGGAGAGGATCCGGTACAACTGTGCAAGACTGAAGTGCAATTGTGGGTCTGATTGGATACAGTGTGTTTGGATCATTTAGGTGGGTCCTTATATTAGTTTATTATATCGTTTTGGTTAATTGTGCAAAGGTTGTACAATCCGATTGTAACGTGTATGGTGAGATTGCATGTAGAATACCGGCCGCAATATTGGTGGGTTGCTGCAGATCCAGGCTGCGTTCTCCATAGCGTTTTTTTTTTTTTGTGGGGTGACCCCTGTCTCTTCTGTTATTTGTTCGGGAAAGTCCAGTCCAGGTGTAAGGCGCCCGCCCTGCCCCCCAGCGCTGTCACCTTGCTGTCACCTATCGGTGTGGATGGGGTGGAATTCCTCTCATATTTCACAAGGTCTTTAACCGCTCTGCTCAAACACCGTCCGCCACATTCTCAGCTGGGTGAGCTCATGTCAGTGGCTGTTCCTGGGGCCGGAGGCTCTGTGATAATCGATGCCGCAGATTTTTCCCACACTCCTTATCAACTGTTTTCATGCTCCCGTTTTTTTTTTTTTTTTTTTCCAAGAACCATGTGATGAGGTGTTTGCTTGGCGGCAGTCCGAACGTGAGCCTGAGTACTGGAACAAGATCCAGCTCCTCCAGGAGTGGGCGAAGGGTGACCGGGGCCAACTGATCCCTTCCAGCATGTATCTGGGTTCCCCCTGTGCCAAGAGAATGGCCCCCCGTCACTGCTGCCACCAGAATGACGGCCCGAAATCGCAAAATAAAGTGGCATGCAGATCCCTCATTACACGGAACATTACAATAACTTCACCAGTCTGCATGAATTCGTTCCTGACATGTCACAATATACTGCAACAGGATCATTGTTCAAAACTCTCCAACTTTTATAATTTAGAAACTATGCTTTTTATCGGTCTGCTGCAGGCAGGGGGAAGCATTTCCTGGGTCTCTTCTCCCCTTCAATGCCACAATCTACAGTTATATAGAAAACACGCCCTAATTATCTTCTGTCTTTGGGTAACTGGACTGATGGATGAGCATCAGCAACATATATCAATTTTTTTTACAATCAATTTTGGGGTGTACAACCCCTTTTTCCAACGACCTTGCACAGGGGAGCCCACGTTATAAATACTAGTTAACTAACCATACAAGAGTACTATCCCTTATCACTAAATTTCTTATTTTTTACCTTTAAGGAACTGGCCACCACTGTCTCCCACCACTGCCCCAACCACTGTCTCCCACCACTGTCCCAACCGTTGCCTCCCACCATTGCCCCAACCATTGTCTCCCACCACTCTCCCAACCATCGTCTCCCACCACTGTCTCCAACCCTTTTCTCTCACCACTGTCCCAACCATAGTCTCCAACCTTTCTCCCAACTATTGTCTTCCACCCCTGTCCCAACCATCATCTCCCACCACTGTCCCAACCATCATTTCCCACCACTGTCCCAACCATTGTCTCCCACCACTGCCCCAACAATTGTCTCCCACCACTGTCCCAACCGTTGTGTCCCACCACTGTCCCAACCGTTGTCTCCCACCATTGCCCCAACAATTGTCTCCCACTACTGTCCCAACCGTTGTCTCCCACCATTGCCCCAACAATTGTCTCCCACCACTGTCCCAACCGTTGTCTCCCACCACTGTCCCAACCGTTGTCTCCCACCATTGCCCCAACAATTGTCTTCCACCACTGTTCCAACCACTGTCTCCGACCACTGCCCCAACCATTGTCTCCCACCACTGCCCCAACCATTGTCTCCCACCATTGCCCCAACCATTGTCTCCCACCACTCTCCCAACCATTGTCTCCCAACACTGTCCCAACCATCGTCTCCCACCACTGTCTCCAACCCTTTTCTCTCACCACTGTCCCAACCATAGTCTCCCACCTTTCTCCCAACCATTGTCTTCCACGCCTGTCCCAACCATCATCTCTCACCACTGTCCCAACCATCATTTCCCACGACTATCCCAAGCATTGTCTCCCACCATTGCCCCAACAATTGTCTCCCACCACTGTCCAAACCGTTGTCTCCCACCACAGTCCCAACCGTTGTCTCCCACCATTGCCCCAACAATTGTCTTCCACCACTGTTCCAACCACTGTCTCCGACCACTGCCCCAACCATTGTCTCCCACCACTGCCCCAACCATTGTCTCCCACCATTGTCCCAAGCATTGTCTCCCACCACTCTCCCAACCATCGTCTCCCACCACTGTCTCCAACCCTTTTCTCTTACCACTGTCCCAACCATAGTCTCCCACCTTTCTCCCAACCATTGTCTTCCACCCCTGTCCCAACCATCATCTCTCACGACTCTCCTAACCATCATTTACCACCACTGTCCCAACCATTGTCTCCCACCACTGTCCCAACCATTGTCTCCCACCACTGTCCCAACCATTGTCTCTAACCACTGTCCTAACCATTGTCTCCCACCACAGTCTACAACCATTTTCTCTCACCACTGTCCCAACCATAGTGTCCTACTACTCTCCCAACCATTGTCTTCCATCACTGTCCCAACCATAGTCTCTCACCACTGTCCCAACCATAGTGTCCTACTACTCTCCCAACCATTGTCTTCCATCACTGTCCCAACCATAGTCTCCCACCACTGTCCCAACCATAGTCTCCCACCACTGTGTGGCGGGTTACTCTTGGTTTCCAGGGAGACCTTGCAAGGCAGTGTAGCCACCCCACAGACAGAAGTAGCATGGAGCCTCAAAAATAAGTAAAATCTGATAGCAGTTCTAATCCTTCACCAATCTATCCAAAACTAAGGCAACAATATTTTAACTATAGATACATTTTAAAGTGTAACTTAAGGCAAAACATTTTTTAGTTTTGGATGGACTGGAGAGGGATTAGAACCTCTGTCAGGTTTTTATTGCTGTCCGTGGCCCCCCCATTATGGAGATTCGTCCTCTCTATTTGTCCTGTTTACCAATTTTCACTGAAAGTGAAAATAAAAGAAAATCCCAAATTTTGGGTTGTCACCAGAACAGTAACATCTTCCAATGGGGAAACTAGTTCTGGTGACACCCTGGGATCCGCTCACTTTGGAGGGATTTCCTCTCACTTCCTGTTTGCCTATGGGACAGGAATTGAAGGGAAATCTCATCAAGATGATAAAAAAATAAAAAAAATTTAAAAAAATGAGAGAAGTTATAACCCTCCCTTACTTCACCCAAAATAAAAAAATAAAAGATTCCATTTTAAGTATCAGTTTTTCACATTTCTTTCCAGGATTTCTTTAATCTCCTTTTGGTGGAGTGCAGGTGGAGTTTCCCTTTAAGTCTTTCTGTTTATTATGGCAGTACCACCCGAGCAATGTTTATTCTCGGCGTTTGAGTAATCGCGGACTTACCGCCGATAAATACGCAGCTAGATTTAGGATGTTGGTGAGGCCTCGGAGTATTTTTATAAGTGAAAAATGAAAAAGATGAGGAAAAAACAGCATTTCCCGCGAACATCTGACTCACTTTCAAAGGCAAATAATTTCCTTCTCAGGACGTGACTTCAGGTGAGTGTGCTTCCTGTGGTCCCTTTGTAAATACAAGCACTTGACTTGCAGGAAAACACTTGGCATACAGCTTACAATCTAATATCGCCGCCACTCATCCTGAAAATACAGTTGGCAATTTCACAGATTTACAGAGCATTCGGCTTGCTCTCCACGGTGATGTAAAAACAGATGTAACTACTTTATATATATATATATATATATATATATATATATATATATATATATATATATATATATATATATATATATATATATATATATATATATATTATATATAAAGTACAATAATAACAAAACTATTGCCCTAGTGGGAGAATGTGCCAGGGTTTTTGGACATATTTTCAGGACCAAAAAATAAAACTTACAAAAAAAATAAAAGTGCGTCCCCTTACCCATGAACCATTAGCACTATTTTTTCTTTCACCAGAATACATATATATATATACAGTATCTCACAAAAGTGAGTACACCCCTCACATTTTTGTAAAATATTTTCTTCTATCTTTTTTATGTGACAACACTGAAGAGATGATACTTTGCTACAATGTAAAGTAGTGAGTGTACAGCTTGTATAACAGTGTAAATTTGCTGTCCCCTCAAAATAACTCAACACACAGCCATTAATGTCTAAACCGCTGGCAACAAAAGTGAGTACACCCCTAAGTGAAAATGTCCAAATTGGGCCCAAAGTGTCAATATTTTGTGTGGCCACCATTATTTTCCAGCACTGCCTTAACCCTCTTGGGCATGGAGGTCACCAGAGCTTCACAGGTTGTCACTGGAGTCCTCTTCCCCTCCTCCATGACGACATCACAGAGCTGGTGGATGTTAGAGACCTTGCGCTCCTCCACTTTCCATTTGAGGATGTCCCACAGATGGTCAATAGGGTTTAGGTCTGGAGACATGCTTGGCCAGTCCATCACCTTTACCCTCAGCTTCTTTAGCAAGGCAGTGGTGGTCTTGGAGGTGTGTTTGGGGTCATTATCATGTTGGAATACTGCCCTGCGGTCCAGTCTCTGAAGGGAGGGGATCATGCTCTGCTTCAGTATGTCACAGTACATGTTGGCATTCATGGTTCCCTCAATGATCTGTAGCTCCCCAGTGCCGGCAGCACTCATGCAGCCCCAGACCATGACACTCCCACCACCATGCTTGACTGTAGACAAGACACACTTGTCTTTGTCCTCCTCACCTGGTTGCCACCACACACGCTTGTCACCATCTGAACCAAATAAGTTTATCTTGGTCTCATCAGACCACAGGACATGGTTCCAGTAATCCATGTCCTTAGTCTGCTTGTCTTCAGCAAACTGTGGGATTTCTTGTGCATCATCTTTAGAAGAGGCTTCCTTCTGGGACGACAGCCATGCAGACCAATTTGATGCAGTGTGCGGCGTATGGTCTGAGCACTGACAGGCTGACCCCCCCCCACCCTTCAACCTCTGCAGCAATGCTGGCAGCACTCATACGTCTATTTCCCAAAGACAACCTCTGGATATGACGCTGAGCACGTGACCTCAACTTCTTTGGTCCACCATGGCGAGGCCTGTTCTGAGGGGAACCTGTCCTGTTCTTCTTGGTCAGCGTGCTGCAGCTCAGATTCAGGGTCTTGGCAATCTTCTTATAGCCTAGGCCATCTTTATGTAGAGCAACAATTATTTTTTTCAGATCCTCAGAGAGTTCTTTGCCATGAGGTGCCATGTTGAACTTCCAGTGACCAGTATGAGAGAGTGAGAGCGATAACACCAAATTTAACACACCTGTTCCCCATTCACACCTGAGACCTTATAACACTAACGACTCACATGACACCGGGGAGGGAAAATGGCTAATTGGGCCCAATTTGGACATTTTCACTTAGGGGTGTACTCACTTTTGTTGCCAGCGGTTTGCACATTAATGGCTGTGTGTTGAGTAATTTTGAGGGGACAGCAAATTTACACTGTTATACAAGCTGTACACTCACTACTTTACATTGTAGCAAAGTGTCATTTCTTCAGTGTTGTCACATGAAAAGATAGAATAAAATATTTACACAAATGTGAGGGGTGTACTTTTGTGAGATACTGTGTGTTTATATATATATATATATATATATATATATATATATATATATATATTTATATATATTTTATTATTATTATTAATAATAAATATTAATATATATATAGTCCCTAGGTGACCCCAGCCCCATTATGCCGTATATATATATATATATATATATATATATAATATTTACAAAAATGTGAGGGGTGTACTCACTTTTGTGAGATACTATATATATATATATATATATAGTATATATTCAAATCTAATTAATCCAAGTACAATATTTATACAATATTTGTTATCCTCATATGCAGCCAACAGTGTGAGCGCTAGGTTATCTTATTGTAGAAATCCCACTGTTTACAGGGCTCAGTAGCTCAAGCCTTCTTCACAAAAAATACTTGTAAAACTAATGTTGTTTTGTTATGTGCAATATACAGTAGGCAAATTAAATAATTGAAAAAAATAATAATAATAATATATAAGGGAAAAGCACCTTTTAAAAGTTGGATGGAAGAAAATACATTTTTTAATTGAGAAACCATATCTCCTACTGTGAAAAGCTGTTTACAGGGCTCAGTAGCTCAAGCTCCCTCCACAAAGCTCTGTTGTTTGAAACGTCTACTAGAGACGGTGTGTCCAAAAGAAAACACATTTTTAGAGGACCCATGGACTTCCAGGGATCCCATGTCATAAATTAAATCTTAATTTGTAAAACAGGGGATGTATACTATACTGTATATAGAAAAAATAAAGATATCAAACAGTTTAAAAAATGTATACATGCAAAAATTAAAAAAAAATCTTGAAAAACTCTTTTTTCTTTTCTTTTTTTAAAATAGGCAAAATAAATAATTGATAAAAATAAATAAATAAAGGACAAACGGCTTTTAAGAGTTGGATTGAAGAAAATACAATGTTTAATTGGGAAACCTTATCTCCTATTGTGAAAAGCCCACTGTTTACAATGCTCAGTAGCTCAAGCTCCACCATATAGCTCTGTTGTTTGAAGCTTCTGTCAGAGACAGAGTGTCTAAAAGTAAACAACTTGTGCTGTGCCTTCCATTTAGATAACCCATGGCCCTCTGGGGATCCCATGTCATAAATAAATGCTTATTTATAAAACAAAAGATGTATATATATATATATAGAAATAAAGAGAGATCTCAAACCACACTTTAAAATGTATACATTTAAAAAGAAAAAAATACTTGTAAAACTCTTTTTTTCTGTTATGTGTAAAATAGGCAAAATAAATAATTTATAAAAAAATAAAATAAATAAGGGACGGGCAGCTTTTCAGAGTTGGATGGAAGAAAATACAAAGTTTAATTGGTAAACCTAAAAAAATACATGTGAGTTTATAATTAGTAGAATCCTAGTTTGTTTTATTCCCACATGGTGCTTTGTTGATGTAATGCCCCTAGAAAAGTTTAGCATTTTAACCTATCAGATCCTTGGAGGAACCAGAAGTACATGGAGAAATCCCATTCAAATATTCTATAGGTAGAAATTTCAATCTCTATGAAGAAAGTACTTTGTGCCACCAGCTGCTCCCTTTCCCAAGGACATGAAGACCACAAGTGAGACCTTTTTAGGGTCGCTGTGACTAAGCAATAACTCCCACCAACCAAGGTGATTGCCCTGTTCCTGACCTAGGATTGGCAGGGGCATGGGGAACCTTCACTAAGAACATGGAGACTCAGGGCCGGATTAACATAGGGGATGATGGAGCTGCAGCTCCAGGCCCCTGCCTTAAAATCGGCCCTCACAGCCAGCAATATAAGCCTGGTTTCTCCTGTCCATAAACTTCTATGGGACAGGAGAAGCTGTGTGTAAATGTAGGGGTGTCTGGCTGCATCTGTGTTGGCGCACTGTGTTTATTACAGTGTCACAGTGCACAGTTCCCCCCCTACACAAATTGCTCTGCCTTCCCCCTCCCCTCTCTCCTCTCTCTGTGTGCAGTGAAGGAGCCGTGTGGGCTGGGAAATGATGAACAGAGCAACTGCAGCCGGCAGATAGAAGGTGAACACATATGTGAGTGATAAGCTTCCAACCATCCAAGTGTGAGCTCAGTGACTGGACTCTTATCTCCCTTCTCTCCCCCTCTTTTACCTTTATCTTCAGCAATGGCTCTTATAACTGCAGTCCATATGTAGACTTGGCTCCTTGTGCTTTTAGGTGGGTTCACACTGATTTGCTGTGTTTTGGCCCATTGCTGGTGTATCCTCAGTTTTCCTGCGTTTTACCCACAGTCCTATTGATTTCTATTAGGTTGCATGTTTTTTCTGAAAGCGCACCAAAATCAATAGGACTGCAAGCTAAAACTGCAGATACACAAGCAGTGCACCCAAACTGCAGAAAACCAGTGTGAGCCCAAAGGCTGTACACACAACCCTCTATAGAACTTGGTCTGATCAATACTCCTGGCATTCATTTTACACACAGCCATACCATCCCAGATCAGGAGGGGTGGGGGCTTCAGGGATTTGTTTGACTATGCTGGCCCTGTCCCTTCTCTACCCATCCTGGAAGAGTCCTGGAGGGAGTGGCAGGCTGCTGGTGGCAGTTGGCACACTGTATCTGGTGGCAGGCTGCAGGTGACAAGTGGCACACTGTATCTGGTGACAGGCTGCAGGTGACAAGTGGCACACTGTATCTGGTGACAGGCTGCAGGTGACAAGTGGCACACTGTATCTGGTGGCAGGCTGCTAGTGGCAAGTGGCACACTGTATCTGGTGGCAGGCTGCTAGTGGCAAGTGAACAAACAAACAAAAAAGGCGCCTCTAAGTGCAGAAGATTAATAATTTTAATGCCCCAAAAAGGGTTAAAAACACTTACAAAATGGAAGTGGTGATCAAGCACATCACAGATAAAGCTGCATTGGAAGGGGTGGCGGTCCGAGGAAGCCTTCAGATGGAATGGATGTGATGGATGTGGTCACTGAACACAGCGGTGGTGTAAGACACAAGAAGCCGCTGTGGGACCGGCGTCATCAGCTGGAAGGAAGACGAACCCGGAAGTGATGTCATCCACAGGGCGGCTCGATAACCAGCCTGGACCGCAAACAAACAGCCTGGACAGGGATGTGATGTCATCAGAAAGGGACGCGTTTCGGAACCTTCAATCGTTCCTTTATCAACCTATGGCCATACTGATGACTAGAGGGAATATATACACACCCACTGACAGTGGATTGGCCAGTGGGCGGGGGCAGCAGGGGAACATTTGTTAAGTTGTAATCAGTTCGTTTTATGCATATTAATGAAGGGGAACAAATAGATACCTGCTACAGCATTATTAGAACCATGATAAAAGACATTAAAAACATTAAAAGACATAAAAAATATATATATATATGTATAAAAGATATAAAAATGTGAAAAAGGGAATACAAGGAAAGGAAGAATTGTGATATAATGATGCAATATGTAAACCAATCATAGAGCCCGCAAGACACATAAGCGGGCAAGGTGATGTCAAAATTGCGCTACAGGCCTGGAAGGGAACATAATACTATCAATAATTGATCACAAATTAATTATGAACTGATCATTAAAATGAAGATTCTGGGAGGAGCCTAAATACTGTCTATAAGAAGAAAGTATCATGTTAGAGTATGGCGCTAACTTCAAAATCTTCATTTAACCCTCCGGGGGCTAAAACATTAAGCAAAAATATCCAGTACATTTCTCTATGGCATAGGCGTCGGTAACGTTCAGCGACGGGGAGGTCTTTTGGCATTGCCTCAATAATCCATACTTTAAGGCCATTCGTGGATTTGTTATGGGTATGAAGGTAGTGTCTGGGGACACTGTGGTTATCTAGTCCACCTTCAATAAAACGGCGATGTTCGCCAAACCGTTTCCGTAGTGGTCGAATAGTGCGCCCTACATAAAATAGACCACAGGGGCATGTAAGACAATAGATGACATGGTCAGAGGAACATGTATGGAAACCCTTAATTGGATATGTTTTGCCTTTGACATGGAACTCCTTCTGGCCATGTGTCACAAAGCTGCAAGTCTTACAGAGGGGCTTACGGCACTGATACATCCCAGAAATAGCTAGAAACGTGGACATGTGATGGCCCAGAGGCGGAGGTTTGGCCCTAAGTTTGCTGGTTGCTACCTTGCTTTTAAGGTTAGGTGCCTTTCTGTAAGCAAACTGAGGTCTATCGGGCAAGGTAGGAAGTAGATGTTCGATAGACCTCAGTTTGCTTACAGAAAGGCACCTAACCTTAAAAGCAAGGTAGCAACCAGCAAACTTAGGGCCAAACCTCCGCCTCTGGGCCATCACATGTCCACGTTTCTAGCTATTTCTGGGATGTATCAGTGCCGTAAGCCCCTCTGTAAGACTTGCAGCTTTGTGACACATGGCCAGAAGGAGTTCCATGTCAAAGGCAAAACATATCCAATTAAGGGTTTCCATACATGTTCCTCTGACCATGTCATCTATTGTCTTACATGCCCCTGTGGTCTATTTTATGTAGGGCGCACTATTCGACCACTACGGAAACGGTTTGGCGAACATCGCCGTTTTATTGAAGGTGGACTAGATAACCACAGTGTCCCCAGACACTACCTTCATACCCATAACAAATCCACGAATGGCCTTAAAGTATGGATTATTGAGGCAATGCCAAAAGACCTCCCCGTCGCTGAACGTTACCGACGCCTATGCCATAGAGAAATGTACTGGATATTTTTGCTTAATGTTTTAGCCCCCGGAGGGTTAAATGAAGATTTTGAAGTTAGCGCCATACTCTAACATGATACTTTCTTCTTATAGACAGTATTTAGGCTCCTCCCAGAATCTTCATTTTAATGATCAGTTCATAATTAATTTGTGATCAATTATTGATAGTATTATGTTCCCTTCCAGGCCTGTAGCGCAATTTTGACATCACCTTGCCCGCTTATGTGTCTTGCGGGCTCTATGATTGGTTTACATATTGCATCATTATATCACAATTCTTCCTTTCCTTGTATTCCCTTTTTCACATTTTTATATCTTTTATACATATATATATATATTTTTTATGTCTTTTAATGTTTTTAATGTCTTTTATCATGGTTCTAATAATGCTGTAGCAGGTATCTATTTGTTCCCCTTCATTAATATGCATAAAACGAACTGATTACAACTTAACAAATGTTCCCCTGCTGCCCCCGCCCACTGGCCAATCCACTGTCAGTGGGTGTGTATATATTCCCTCCAGTCATCAGTATGGCCATAGGTTGATAAAGGAACGATTGAAGGTTCCGAAACGCGTCCCTTTCTGATGACATCACATCCCTGTCCAGGCTGTTTGTTTGCGGTCCAGGCTGGTTATCGAGCCGCCCTGTGGATGACATCACTTCCGGGTTCGTCTTCCTTCCAGCTGATGACGCCGGTCCCACAGCGGCTTCTTGTGTCTTACACCACCGCTGTGTTCAGTGACCACATCCATCACATCCATTCCATCTGAAGGCTTCCTCGGACCGCCACCCCTTCCAATGCAGCTTTATCTGTGATGTGCTTGATCACCACTTCCATTTTGTAAGTGTTTTTAACCCTTTTTGGGGCATTAAAATTATTAATCTTCTGCACTTAGAGGCGCCTTTTTTGTTTGTTTGTTTCATTACAGAGCCTGCTTCAGTCTTTCTAAAGTTGCAGCCCTTTCTGCTGAAGATTATTCCACCATCCCATCACACTTACCAATACCATTCTTGTCATTTTTGGACTGCCTAATTTTAGTAGAGACTTTTTCTGGATCATGTTAGTCCCGTGCTCCCTATAAACCCTTTTTTATTCTGCTAGTGGCAAGTGGCACACTGTATCTGGTGGCAGGCTGCTGGTGGCAAGTGGCACACTGTATCTGGTGGCAGGCTGCTGGTTGGCAAGTGGCACACTGTATCTGGTGGCAGGCTGCTAGTGGCAAGTGGCACACTGTATCTGGTGGCAGGCTGCTAGTGGCAGTTGGCACACTGTATCTGGTGGCAGGCTGCAGGTGACAAGTGGCACACTGTATCTGGTGACAGGCTGCAGGTGACAAGTGGTGGCAGGCTGCTGGTTGGCAAGTGGCACACTGTATCTGGTGGCAGGCTGCTAGTGGCAAGTGGCACACTGTATCTGGTGGCAGGCTGCTAGTGGCAAGTGGCACACTGTATCTGGTGGCAGGCTGCTAGTGGCAAGTGGCACACTGTATCTGGTGGCAGGCTGCTAGTGGCAAGTGGCACACTGTATCTGGTGACAGGCTGCTAGTGGCATGTGGCACACTGTATCTGGTGACAGGCTGCAGGTGACAAGTGGCACACTGTATCTGGTGGCAGGCTGCTGGTGGCAAGTGGCACACTGTATCTGGTGGCAGGCTGCTGGTGGCAAGTGGCACACTGTATCTGGTGGCAGGCTGCTGGTGGCAAGTGGCACACTGTATCTGGTGGTAGGCTGTGGTTGGCAAGTAGCACACTGTATCTGGTGGCAAGTGGCACACTGTATCTGGTGACAGGCTGCTAGTGGCATGTGGCACACTGTATCTGGTGACAGGCTGCAGGTTACAAGTGGCACACTGTATCTGGTGGCAGGCTGCTGGTGGCAAGTGGCACACTGTATCTGGTGGCAGGCTGCTGGTGGCAAGTGGCACACTGTATCTGGTGGCAGGCTGCTGGTGGCAAGTGGCACACTGTATCTGGTGGTAGGCTGTGGTTGGCAAGTAGCACACTGTATCTGGTGGCAAGTGGCACACTGTATCTGGTGGCAGGCTGCTGGTGGAGAGTGGCACACTGTATCTGGTGGCAAGTGGCACACTATCTGGTGGAAGGCTGCTGGTGGTAAGTGACACACTGTAGCTAAAACTGCAGATACACAAGCAGTGCACCCAAACTGCAGAAAACCAGTGTGAGCCCAAAGGCTGTACACACAACCCTCTATAGAACTTGGTCTGATCAATACTCCTGGCATTCATTTTACACACAGCCATACCATCCCAGATCAGGAGGGGTGGGGGCTTCAGGGATTTGTTTGACTATGCTGGCCCTGTCCCTTCTCTACCCATCCTGGAAGAGTCCTGGAGGGAGTGGCAGGCTGCTGGTGGCAGTTGGCACACTGTATCTGGTGGCAGGCTGCTAGTGGCAAGTGGCACACTGTATCTGGTGACAGGCTGCAGGTGACAAGTGGCACACTGTATCTGGTGACAGGCTGCAGGTGACAAGTGGCACACTGTATCTGGTGGCAGGCTGCTAGTGGCAAGTGGCACACTGTATCTGGTGACAGGCTGCTAGTGGCAAGTGGCACACTGTATCTGGTGGCAGGCTGCTAGTGGCAAGTGGCACACTGTATCTGGTGGCAGGCTGCTGGTGGCAAGTGGCACACTGTATCTGGTGGCAGGCTGCTGGTTGGCAAGTGGCACACTGTATCTGGTGGCAGGCTGCTAGTGGCAAGTGGCACACTGTATCTGGTGGCAGGCTGCTGGTGGCAAGTGGCACACTGTATCTGGTGGCAGGCTGCTGGTTGGCAAGTGGCACACTGTATCTGGTGGCAGGCTGCTAGTGGCAAGTGGCACACTGTATCTGGTGGCAGGCTGCTAGTGGCAAGTGGCACACTGTATCTGGTGGCAGGCTGCTAGTGGCAAGTGGCACACTGTATCTGGTGACAGGCTGCAGGTGACAAGTGGCACACTGTATCTGGTGACAGGCTGCAGGTGACAAGTGGCACACTGTATCTGGTGGCAGGCTGCTAGTGGCAAGTGGCACACTGTATCTGGTGACAGGCTGCTAGTGGCAAGTGGCACACTGTATCTGGTGGCAGGCTGCTAGTGGCAAGTGGCACACTGTATCTGGTGGCAGGCTGCTGGTGGCAAGTGGCACACTGTATCTGGTGGCAGGCTGCTGGTTGGCAAGTGGCACACTGTATCTGGTGGCAGGCTGCTAGTGGCAAGTGGCACACTGTATCTGGTGGCAGGCTGCTGGTGGCAAGTGGCACACTGTATCTGGTGGCAGGCTGCTGGTTGGCAAGTGGCACACTGTATCTGGTGGCAGGCTGCTAGTGGCAAGTGGCACACTGTATCTGGTGGCAGGCTGCTAGTGGCAAGTGGCACACTGTATCTGGTGGCAGGCTGCTAGTGGAAAGTGGCACACTGTATCTGGTGACAGGCTACTAGTGGCATGTGGCACACTGTATCTGGTGACAGGCTGCAGGTGACAAGTGGCACACTGTATCTGGTGGCAGGCTGCTGGTGGCAAGTGGCACACTGTATCTGGTGGCAGGCTGCTGGTGGCAAGTGGCACACTGTATCTGGTGGCAGACTGCTGGTGGCAAGTGTCACACTGTATCTGGTGGTAGGCTGTGGTTGGCAAGTAGCACACTGTATCTGGTGGCAAGTGGCACACTGTATCTGGTGACAGGCTGCTAGTGGCATGTGGCACACTGTATCTGGTGACAGGCTGCAGGTTACAAGTGGCACACTGTATCTGGTGGCAGGCTGCTGGTGGCAAGTGGCACACTGTATCTGGTGGCAGGCTGCTGGTGGCAAGTGGCACACTGTATCTGGTGGCAGGCTGCTGGTGGCAAGTGGCACACTGTATCTGGTGGTAGGCTGTGGTTGGCAAGTAGCACACTGTATCTGGTGGCAAGTGGCACACTGTATCTGGTGGCAGGCTGCTGGTGGAGAGTGGCACACTGTATCTGGTGGCAAGTGGCACACTATCTGGTGGAAGGCTGCTGGTGGTAAGTGACACACTGTATCTGGTGGTAGGCTGTGGTTGGCAAGTGGCACACTGTATCTGGTGGCAGGCTGCTGGTGGCAAGTGGCACACTGTATCTGGTGGCAGGCTGCCGGTGGCAAGTGGCACACTGTATCTGGTGGTAGGCTGTGGTTGGCAAGTGGCACAATGTATCTGGTGGTAGGCTGCTGGTGGCAAGTGGCACACTGTATCTGATGGCAGGCTGCTGGTGGCAAGTGGCACACTATCTGGTGAAAGGCTGCTGGTGGTAAGTGACACACTGTATCTGGTGGTAGGCTGTGGTTGGCAAGTGGCACACTGTATTGGATGGAAGGCTGCTGGTGGCAAGTGGCACACTGTATCTGGTGGCAGGGAGCTGGTGGCAAGTGGCACACTGTATCTGGTGGCAAGTGGCACAATGTATCTGGTGGCAGGCTGCTGGTGGCAAGTGGTACACTGTATCTGGTGGCAAGTGGCACAATGTATCTGGTGACAGGCTGCTGGTGGCAAGTGACACACTGTATCTGGTGGCAGGCTGCTGGTGGCAAGTGGCACACTGTATCTGGTGGCAAGTGGCACAATGTATCTGGTGGCAAGTGGCACACTGTATTGGATGGAAGGCTGCTGGTGGCAAGTGGCACACTGTATCTGGTGGCAGGGAGCTGGTGGCAAGTGGCACACTGTATCTGGTGGCAAGTGGCACAATGTATCTGGTGGCAGGCTGCTGGTGGCAAGTGGTACACTGTATCTGGTGGCAAGTGGCACACTGTATCTGGTGGCAGGCTGCTAGTGGCAAGTGGCACACTGTATCTGGTGGCAGGCTGCTGGTGGCAAGTGGCACACTGTATCTGGTGGCAGGCTGCTGGTTGGCAAGTGGCACACTGTATCTGGTGGCAGGCTGCTAGTGGCAAGTGGCACACTGTATCTGGTGGCAGGCTGCTAGTGGCAAGTGGCACACTGTATCTGGTGGCAGGCTGCTAGTGGAAAGTGGCACACTGTATCTGGTGACAGGCTACTAGTGGCATGTGGCACACTGTATCTGGTGACAGGCTGCAGGTGACAAGTGGCACACTGTATCTGGTGGCAGGCTGCTGGTGGCAAGTGGCACACTGTATCTGGTGGCAGGCTGCTGGTGGCAAGTGGCACACTGTATCTGGTGGCAGACTGCTGGTGGCAAGTGTCACACTGTATCTGGTGGTAGGCTGTGGTTGGCAAGTAGCACACTGTATCTGGTGGCAAGTGGCACACTGTATCTGGTGACAGGCTGCTAGTGGCATGTGGCACACTGTATCTGGTGACAGGCTGCAGGTTACAAGTGGCACACTGTATCTGGTGGCAGGCTGCTGGTGGCAAGTGGCACACTGTATCTGGTGGCAGGCTGCTGGTGGCAAGTGGCACACTGTATCTGGTGGCAGGCTGCTGGTGGCAAGTGGCACACTGTATCTGGTGGTAGGCTGTGGTTGGCAAGTAGCACACTGTATCTGGTGGCAAGTGGCACACTGTATCTGGTGGCAGGCTGCTGGTGGAGAGTGGCACACTGTATCTGGTGGCAAGTGGCACACTATCTGGTGGAAGGCTGCTGGTGGTAAGTGACACACTGTATCTGGTGGTAGGCTGTGGTTGGCAAGTGGCACACTGTATCTGGTGGCAGGCTGCTGGTGGCAAGTGGCACACTGTATCTGGTGGCAGGCTGCCGGTGGCAAGTGGCACACTGTATCTGGTGGTAGGCTGTGGTTGGCAAGTGGCACAATGTATCTGGTGGTAGGCTGCTGGTGGCAAGTGGCACACTGTATCTGATGGCAGGCTGCTGGTGGCAAGTGGCACACTATCTGGTGAAAGGCTGCTGGTGGTAAGTGACACACTGTATCTGGTGGTAGGCTGTGGTTGGCAAGTGGCACACTGTATTGGATGGAAGGCTGCTGGTGGCAAGTGGCACACTGTATCTGGTGGCAGGGAGCTGGTGGCAAGTGGCACACTGTATCTGGTGGCAAGTGGCACAATGTATCTGGTGGCAGGCTGCTGGTGGCAAGTGGTACACTGTATCTGGTGGCAAGTGGCACAATGTATCTGGTGACAGGCTGCTGGTGGCAAGTGACACACTGTATCTGGTGGCAGGCTGCTGGTGGCAAGTGGCACACTGTATCTGGTGGCAAGTGGCACAATGTATCTGGTGGCAAGTGACACACTGTATCTAGTGGCAGGCTGTCGGTAGCAAGTGGCACACTGTATCTAGTGACAGGCTGTGGTTGGCAAGTGGCGCACTGTATCTGGTGAAAGGCTGCTGTTGGCAAGTAGCACACTGTATCTGGTGGCTGGCTGCTAGTGGCAAGTGGCACACTGTATCTGGTGGCTGGCTGCTAGTGGCAAGTGGCACACTGTATCTAGTGGCAGGCTGCTGGTGGCAATTGGCACATTGTATCTGGTGGCACACTGTATCTGGTTGCAAGTGGCACACTGTATCTGGTGGCAAGTGGCACACTGTATCTGGTGGCAGGCTGCTGGTGGCAAGTGACATGCTGCATCTAGCGGCAGGCAACTGTGGAAAGTGATACGCTACATCTGGTGGCAGGCTATGGGTGGCAAGTGACAAGCTGCATCTGGTGGCAAGTGACAAGTTCAGGTCCCACTGATTCTGCACGATGGTGAGTTGAACTATTTCACTATATATTACAATGTAGTAACTGAAATAATGGAATTTGATCATCCTGACACCATATCAAGCATGGTGTCAGGATGATTGATTTTAAGTACTAACACCAGCCATTTGCCTGACAAATCACCGCCACCGCCGATTTCCCCGCCAACCCCGAGACTACACCCCCCACCCTCATCTTTTTTTGGGAAGAGGGGGTTGTCTCTGAATGACAGTTTGGAAATGTGGTCTCCCTATGTTGCTGCTGGTGAGAGACCGCATAGCAGGTGGTATTGGTGGTGTTGCGGCTGCTCAGAGGCTGCACGGCTGGTATTACTGGTGAGAGTATATTTAATTCGTTTTAGCGAAAAATTGTTTGCATTTTCATTTTGTTTCCATAAAAAGGCCCACCGAAATTCTCAGCACCAGGCCCATGATGCTCTTAATCTGGCCCTGTGGAGACTGCATGGGGCACCTGAGTAAGAACATGGAAACAGCATGTGGCACCTCAGTAAGAACATGGAAACAGCATGTGGCACCTCAGTAAGAACATGGAAACAGCATGTGGCACCTCAGTAAGAACATGGAAACAGCATGGGGCACCTCAGTAAGAACATGGAAACAGCATGGGGCACCTCAGTAAGAACATGGAAACAACATGGGGCACCTCAGTAAGAACATGGAAACAGCATGGGGCACCTCAGTAAGAACATGGAGACTGCATGGAACACCTTACCAAGAATATGGAGACTGCATTAAACAACTTACTAAGAAACTGGAGACTTCATGGGGCACCTCATCAAGAACCTAGAGACTCCAGAGTGCACCTCACTAACAACATGGAAACTGCATGGGGCACCTCACCAACAACCTGTAGACTGCATGGGGCATCTCACTCAGAACACAAAGACTGCATTGGGCACCTTGCCAAGAAAATGTAGACTGTATGGGGAACCTCAACAAGAACCTGGGACTGCATGGGGTATCTTGCTAAAAACATCTGCATTTGGCACCTCAATAGTAATTTAAAAACTGCATGGGGAGCCTCCCCAAGAACCTGTAGACTGCATAGGGGAACCTCACTAAGAACATCACTGCCTAGCGGTACCTGCATGGGGCACCCCTTTAAAAACCTGGAGACTGCATGGGGTAACTCACCAAAAACCTGGAGACCGCATGGGGCACCTCGCCAAGAAAATGGAGACTGCATAGTGCACCTCACTAACAACATGGAAACTGCATGGGGCACCTCACCTCACCAACAACCTGTAGATTGCATGGGGCACCTCACTAAAAACACGGAGACTGTATGGGAATCCTCACCAAGAAAATGGAAACTGCATGGGGCACCTCAAAAAGAACTTGGGACTGCATGAGACACCTCACCAAGAACCTAGTGACTGCATGGGGTACCTTGCTAAAAAATGTCTGCATTTGGCACCTCGATAGAAATTTGGAAACTGCATGGGGAACCTCCCCAAGAACCTGTGGACTGCATAGGGGAATCTCACTAAGTACATGACTGCATAGCGGTACCGCACAAACAACATGAATACTGCATGGGGCACCTCATCAAAAACCTGGAGACTGCATGGGGCACCTCACCAAGAAAATGGAGACTGCATGGGGCACCTCACCCAAAACCTGGAGACTGCATGGGGCACCCAGCCAAGAACCTAGAGACTGCATGGGACACCTCGGCAAGAACCTAGTGATTACATGGGGCACCTTGCTAAGAACATAAAGTTTGCATGGGGCACCTCAAGAGGAATTTGGAAACTGCATGGGGCACTTCCCCAAGAACCCGTAGACTGCATAGGGGAACCTCAGAAAGAACATAAAGACTGCATACAGGTACCTCACAAAGAACATGAAGACTGCATGGGGCACTTTGCCAAGAACCTGGAGACTTCAAGGGACACCTCAGCAAGAACCTGGGACTGCACGAGACACCTCACCAGGGACCTAGTGACTACATGTGGTACCTTGCTAAAAACATAGTGTCTGCATGGGACACGTCAATAGGAATTAGCAAACTGCATGGGGAACCTCCCCAAGAACCTAGACACTGCATGAGGCACTTCACTAAGAACATGAAGACTACATGGGACACCTCACCAAAAACCCAGAGACCACACAGGGCACCCTACCAGGGACACAATGACCCCGCGGAAGACCTCAACATTTTAAAAATGGGGTCTTGGCCAAGCCCCAGCTTAGCACTGTCTTTGGACAAACCAAAACAATAGTAAGACAGTCACTTTTCTTTTCAATGTGCCGATTTATGAAAGAATACAGTAATCGTATGCTTTTCTAATAACAGCTAAGGATGAATAGAGTGATTTTGGCTAAATTGATTTTGCTGCAAGTATGATTAAAATGAATTAAAATTAATTACTGACAAAGTCGAATGCAGGTACTTATATTGCTCGTAATTAATACATTAAATTGTATGTCATGACAAAATAAAAATATAACTACAATTCTGCAATATATGTACATTTCCCCATGTTTCTCCCTTTAAACATACTGCAACTATAGAAAGATGCTGCTGATCTGCAAGAAATCCATTGAGCTCCTAAATACTTGCATTGAAATTGTCACCCCCCCCCCGCTGGACTACAGAACTCTACCTATCCCCGTGCCTCCTCACATACACACATTGATGATTTCTTTACCTACCTGCTGTCTTGTCACACTGTGTGTGGGGAAGGGACCATTGGGAGATGTAGTTCTGGGGGTGTGCCTAAGGCAGCACAAACTGCTCTTGCAAGAATCTTACAAGCCTAGTGATGATGTCATAGGAAGTAATAAAATGTGTTTCTTGCTACAACGTAAAATGGGAGAGAGACGTAAAGGCGGCAGGGTGGGTTTGGGAATACTTATGGGCAATGTCCGGACATACCCTTTAAATGATGTCTTGGTACAGAACTACAAACATTTGTCATTTTTATTTTATTTGTATTTATTTATTTATTTTGTAGAATTATTTTACCCTTTCCCATTGATCTCAATGCCAAAATGGTAAAATTTTACCAAAATCTCCCAGTTTTTGTTGAACTCTTGGAAATCTACTCAGAAAAAGTAACAACCAACAACCTGATGAAGGTGAAATCCACCCACTGAACCTTCTTTTGATGACTTTTGCGGCGCTCGTGTCATTAATAAAATAAACAAATAGTATGAAAAGTCATGAAGGTATAGAAGGGGGAAAGTGTCATGTTTGGAACCGAATCCCTTTCCCACATCAATCATCCGATTATTGACGGCAGCGAGCAAACAGCGGAGCTCAGAGTTTCACACAATGTGGAGGAATTTGAAGATGCAACCCCGCTGGACGTGTGAGATCCTATCTGTGTGGGTGAGAAGACCTGCGTCCTACTCTTAAAGGAGTCCTCCCAACCGGGCAAAAAAATCTCAGTAAACCAAAAAAAAAATATATATATATATATATATATATATATATATCTATATTAGTTATTGCCTTTTTTTTTATTCCACTGAGAGTTTATTATTGGAAGAGGCAACATGTCAGCAAGACAGTCACAGCATAGGAAATACATATGCAGTATTGATCCAACATTGAGATAGAAAAACTTGGGTTTGTGGAAAGAAAACAGAAGGGAGGAGACACACTATATTGTGGAAAGTATTGGGACGCCTGCCTTTACACGCACATTCATTTTAATGGCATCCCAGTCTTAGTCCGTAGGGTTCAATATTGACTTGGCCCACCCTTTGCAGCTATAACAGCTTCAACTCTTCTGGGAAGGCCGTCCACAACTTTTAGGAGTGCGTCTATGGGAATGTTTGACCATTCTTCCAGGAGCGCATTTTTGAGGTCAGGCACTGATGTTGGACGAGAAGGCCTGGCTCGCAGTCTGTGCTATAATTCATTCCATGCTGCACAGTGGCTGCGTTTGATGAGCACGGTGGCTGCGTTTGATGGGGGTTTTCTTCCAGAAAGTTTCAGTTTGTTTGCGCCCCCTCAAAAAATTTCGAGCACCAGCTGCCACTGTTCCCACTGACCACCAATGTAAGGAGCATTCTTCCCACTGATCACCAATGTAAAGAACATTCTTCCCACTGATCACCAATGTAAGGAACATTCTTCCCACTGATCACCAATGTAAGGAACATTCTTCCCACTGATCACCAATGTAAGGAACATTCTTCCCACTGATCACCAATGTAAGGAACATTCTTCCCACTGATCACCAATGTAAGGAACATTCTTCTCACTGATCACCAATGTAAGGAACATTCTTCCCACTGATCACCAATGTAAGGAACATTCTTCCCACTGATCACCAATGTAAGGAACATTCTTCCCACTGATCACCAATGTAAGGAACATTCTTCTCACTGATCACCAATGTAAGGAACATTCTTCCCACTGATCACCAATGTAAGGAACATTCTTCCCACTGATCACCAATGTAAGGAACATTCTTCCCACTGATCACCAATGTAAGGAACATTCTTCCCACTGATCACCAATGTAAGGAACATTCTTCTTACTGATCACCAATGTAAGGAGCATTCTTCCCACTGATCACCAATGTAAGGAACATTCTTCTCACTGATCACCAATGTAAGGAACATTCTTCTTACTGATCACCAATGTAAGGAACATTCTTCCTACTGATCACCAATGTAAGGAACATTCTTCTTACTGATCACCAATGTAAGGAACATTCTTCCCACTGATCACCAATGTAAGGAACATTCTTCTCACTGATCACCAATGTAAGGAACATTCTTCTCACTGATCACCAATGTAAGGAACATTCTTCTCACTGATCACCAATGTAAGGAGCATTCTTCCCACTGATCACCAATGTAAGGAACATTCTTCCCACTGACCATCACACCAAAATATCAAGAGTTGCAGATATAGTAAATCTTAGCATTGGTTCCCTGAGACCAGAACGTTATTATTGAAAGACTGGTCTTTGTAGTACGAGAGTCTATCTGATTGGATACAAAAGGAAAGCATTGTTTCGGTAGTGTTTCTGCTACTTAGTTTTTATAGATCCATTGGCATCAACTGCTGTCATTTATAGCCAGTGAGCCAATAAGGAGAGAGCCGGGGTGGGGCTGAGCCACAGTTCTGTGTCTTATGAATGCACCAGTGCCCCCCATAGCAAGCAGCTTCCTATTTGGGGCACTGGTAGTAAAGGGGGAGGAGCCAGGAGAGCCAGCGAGAAGGCCCCAAGAAGGAGAGGATCGGGGGCTCCCCTGTACAAAACCATTACACAGAGCAGGTAATTATAAAATGTTTGTTAATTTATTTTTTTTAAAGCTGAACCTTTAATACCACTTTAAAGTGAACCTGTTCAGAACAAAGATCCCCATATATGTATATTATTCGAGTATTTTGCTGTTGCAATTTTAAGTTATTTTCTCCAATAAACGTTAAACACCAAAAATAAACATAAAAAATGCAGAAGACAGATCTTATGATATCTCTGAACCATATATGAAAACGACAGAGACCTTTATAGGGGCAGAAATTTCCAGGGCCAAGCCTTCAGACCCCGGTGCTGTCCTTGAAATCTGTGTCACTTGGCAATGACATGTTTTCTCCCTCCTGTGTTTTGCCCCCCCCTCCCCAAGCCCCGCTCTCAATTGTGCAGAACCTTCGTGAAAACGTATCCATCTGAGCCGTCCCGACCTATCATTGCAGTCCTACTGAAGGCACCCTAATTGCCTTGACATGGTAGTGAAATGTAATGCATACGCTGGATGCAGCTGAGGCCCGGGGAAGATAAACAAGGATGATGGGAAACACCAGGCTCAGCGTTGAGACGGGATTAGAGTCTTGTTTCATGGGGAGGGCCACCGACTCCTGAGGAGAAGGAGTGACATTTAGGATTATATTCCATAATCACTTTTGGTTTTGGGGGCCTTCGGAGACGCCTAACAGACATCCTGTGCCCCCCACACACAAACTCAAGGATGTTAACCCATCCTGGGCTGGAGGCCACATTCATCAATGTGTCAGAAGGGGACGTGCAGTAAGAAAGCCAATGAGATTATCTCTCACCTTCCAGTGGCATCGCTAGGGGGGTGTGGACCACACCCGGTTGACACCCGCCAGAGGGGTGATGCCATCAGGGGCCGGTTCAGGGTGTGCACAAGGAACATGCGCTGCTGTCCCGAAACAGGCTAGACAGGAGAGAGCCCAATTGGGGTGGGGGGGGGGTGACAGGCTAGACTGGAGAGAACCCAAAAGGGGGATGGGGGTGATCGACTAGACTGGAGAGATCCCAATGGGGGGGTGGGGGGGTGGGGGGGAGAGGTGACAGGCTAGACTGTAGAGAACTCAACAGGGGGATGGGGGGTGATCGACTAGACTGGAGAGAGCCCAATGAGGGGGATGGGGGGTGACAGGCTAGACTGTAGAGAGCCCAACGGGGTAGGGGAGGATGGGGGTGACAGGCTAGACTGAAGAGAGCCCAACAGGGGGATGGGGGGTGATAGACTAGACTGGAGAGAGCCCGAGGGGGGGAGTGGGGGGTGACAGGCTAGACAGGAGAGAGCCCCGATGAGGAGAGGTGACAGGCTAGACTGGAGAGAGCCCAACAGGGGGATGGGGGGTGATAGACTAGACTGGAGAGAGCCCGATGGGGGGGGTGACAGGCTAGACTGGAAAGAGTCCAACGGGGGGGAGGATGGGGGTGACAGACTAGACTGGGGAGAGCCCAACAGGGGAATGGGGGTGATAGACTAGACTGAAGATAGCAGAATGGGGGAGGGATGGGGGGGGTGATAGTCTAGACTAGACTAAGGCTGTCCCCGGTAAGAGTTAGCCAATGTAGGGGAAGACTAAAGCCGGATTGAAATTTGGCCAATTCAGCTGGGACCAGGGGAATTTTGATCCATCTTTGGCTGATTCTGTTCAAGAGAAGTTGATCTAATCGACTTCTATTGAACAGGCTTGCTGGAAAATGTTGCTTCAATCAGTACTGCAGCCAATCCATCAGAATATAATAGCGGAGTGACAAGGATTTCTTCATCCACCTCAATTGTGTGGATAAGGGAAAAAACAATCTGAGTCATGTTTGGCCAGCTTAAGAACGTTTGACCTGGAAGAGGGAGGAAAACATAACCAACCAACCAGTCAACCAACCAATCACCCGCCCAATCAACCAACCAATTAACCAAACAAACACCCAACCAACCAATCAACCAAACAAACAACCAACCAACAGATCAATCAAACAACCAACCAACCAACCAACTACCTGGCCAGCTTAAGAACATTTGACCTGGAAGAGGGAGGAAAACATAACCAACCAACTAGTCAACCAACCAACCACTCACCCAATCAACCAACCAATTAACCAGACAAATACCCAACCAACCAATCAACCAAACAACCAGCCAACCGATCAACCAAACAATCAACCAACCACTTGCCCAAACAACCAACCACCCGCCCAACTAACCAGTCAACCAAGGAACCACGTGCCCAACCAACCAATCAACCAAACAACCACCAAACCAACAAAAAAGAGGAGGGCTACCTTATGACTGGAGGGAAAGAGTTCCGCACAAAGCCTCGTGCACACAGTACGATTGTTGGCCAACCGAGCGTCTGATTTTTGTCAAAAGAGAGTGTGCCAGGATCTTGTCTTTCTAACTAACGGTACACAATTGTCGTGCCACAAACACGAACGTAGTGACGTACTACGTGGAATTTCAGCTCTTGAGCGCCACCCTTTGGACCCCTTCTGCTAATTTCGTGTTTGGTGAGCATTGATTCCGAGCATGCGTGTTTGTACTTTCGACTTTTGTTTGACGGATTTGTGTACTGACCATATAAAAATCTGACGTCAAGCCGTTGACGTCTGGTGTCAAGCTGTTGTCCGCCGAAAATGTGCTAGCCTGCCATCCAACATTTGTTGGCCAAAAATTGGACAACAACTGTCAAAAGGAGCGTACTAACGGTAAGATTTTAGGACAGCAGTCTATCAACAGGCAATGCCCTGCCAACAATTGTACCATGTGTACGAGGCTTTAAGGTTTATCCAAAAACTGTACAAAAATTGGCTGAAATGCAAAAAAAAAATAAAAAACAAAAAACCTAAGTGTCCAGACCACTATAGTGAATATACATAAACGTCCATTAAAAAACCAACAGGACAATGTCTTATTGAAAAATGTACAGTTATTTACTGCAGCAGATAAAGATCTGCATAATGAGATCAATGAGATTTCATTAGTAGGGAAAAAGATACTGTGCATTTTGCACCATGGAAGGTTGAGCTACTGAACTGGTAAAAAGACTAGTCATGCAAACTGTTGACACTATATAAATCCTGTATAATAATTATAATAATATCTTACCATCAGACAGTCCATAATAGGACTGAAAAAAACAACCAACCAAACCAACCATTTCATGGTATGGACAGATTTCTGCACCTTGGTGCCTCCATTGATTAGTGGGTATGGTGAAGAATATGGTTTATTGTGACAGCTTTTGAGACCTTCCCACATCACCTTCCTTCGCCAGTTGGTCACATGACATCTCAGAGCCACCAGTTGGCACTGGAAGACTTCCTTTTGTGCGATACGGGCCTAAACAGGGAACGAGGTACCTATAAAATACTCAGCCATCTGTCGCTGGTTGTGATCCTGCATTGATTAAGGGCCTAATCTTTAAGTGTCCCCAATAAAGTCCACCTGCCCTTAATATCTTATTAGAATTGGCCTAGAGACCAAATGAGCCCCTATCCCAGAGCCCAGTCCTACCCCGAGCCAAGAACAGTAGTAATTTTTTAGTCATTTTATAGCAATTTTACAGTCATTTGTACCAGGACTTCAGGGTCAGTTCGAAATCTAGAAGACTTCCCTTCGCGTGATATGGTTATTTATACAGGTCTGAACGGGGTGCAAGGTATCTAAAAAATACTCTGCATCTGTCGTTGACTGCATTCCTGCATGATTAAGGTCCTAATATTGAAGTGTCTCCAATATAAGGTCCACCTACCCTTGATATCTTATCAGAATTGGCCTAGGGAGTGTCCCCAATAAGGTCCACCTGCCCTTGATATCTTATTAGAATTGGCCTATGGAAGCAAATGTCCCCCCTATCCCAGAGCCCAGTCCTACCCCGAGCCAAGAACATGGTCATTTTTAGTCGTTTTATAGCAATTTTAGTCATTTGTACCAGAACTTCAGGGTCGGTTAGAAATCTAGAAGACTTCCCTTTGTGTGATATGGTTATTATTACAGGTCTGAACGGGGTGCGAGGTATCTAAAAAATACTCTGCATCTGTCGTTGACTGCATTCCTGCATGATTAAGGTTCTAATATTGAAGTGTCTCCAATATAAGGTCCACCTGCCCTTGATATCTTATTAGAATTGGCCTAGGGAGTGTCCCCAATAAGGTCCACCTGCCCTTGATATCTTATTAGAATTGGCCTAGGGAGTGTCCCCAATAAGGTCCACCTGCCCTTGATATCTTATTAGAATTGGCCTAGGGAGTGTCCCCAATAAGGTCCACCTGCCCTTGATATCTTATTAGAATTGGCCTAGGGAGCAAATGTCACCCCTATCCCAGAGCCCAGTCCTACCCCGAGCCAAGAACAGTAGTTATTTTTTTAGTCATTTTATAGCAATTTTACAGTCATTTGTACCAGAACTTCAGGGTCGGTTAGAAATCTAGAAGACTTCCCTTCGCGTGATATGGTTATTTATACAGGTCTGAACGGGGCGTGAGGTATCTATAAAATACTCAGCATCTGTCGTTGACTGCATTCCTGCATGATTAAGGTCTTAATATTGAAGTGAACCCAATATAAGGTCCACCTGCCCTTGATATCTTATTAGAATTGGCCTAGGGAGTGTCCCCAATAAGGTCCACCTGCCCTTGATATCTTATTAGAATTGGCCTAGGGAGCAAATGTCCCCCCTATCCCAGAGCCCAGTCCTACCCTGAGCCAAGAACAGTAGTTATTTTTTTAGTCATTTTATAGTAAAATTTTCCAATAATTTGTACGAAGACTTCAAGTTAGGTTAGAAATCTAGGAGACTCCACCTTCCAAGAAACATTTACGCCTGTATTCCTTTCTACCTTCACAAGGAGCAGCACCCAACCACCCTCTAATGAGAGCCAGGCCACCTGATGAAGCTCAGTGATTTAGTTTAGCTCCTATTTATTTTTTCAGTGAGCTTTCTGTAAAAACAAATGTTCTCACTTCAACCACAAACTCTTGCTTAAGGGGTTTACTTAAACCCAAACAGGCCGTTGTCGTTGTTTTAGTACACGCCACCTGAACGTCCCAGCGAAGTTGCGCACCCCCCCCCCCCCCTCCCTTGCGAACAGCGAAGGGGTTAACTCTGTGCCTGCGTCGTTCTTGAAGCGACATCGGCTAACGTTTCGCTCGGCAGAGTAATTAGTCAAGGCAGGCTCATCTGTCCTGTGATTGAGGAGGGACCCATTTTCCTCACCCCAGTCCCCGCCACTCGCCGGGACCACCAGACTCCCCAGCTCGAAGAGACTAAACACAAGAGGGAGGGAGGGCGGCTTTAAATCGCTCTTAGCCATAGTAAAATTAACCACACGGCTATATTATAGCAAATTTCCATTTTAAAACAACCCAGAAGCAGCAGAATTACTAGAAGAAAAAAAAAAAAAGAAATAATTGGACGGATTATAGGCCTACCCAGAATCCTTTGCTGCAGCCGTTTAGTCACCATGATGCATCAAAGAAAGTTTGTTGTGCACGGCGTGAGGAAACATCTTCGTGAGTCATGTGTTCCTGCGTGAAATTATTTTTTTCAGCTCACCCAGTTTAATTAAAGCCGTGTTCCAGCCTAAACGTTTACATGTTAGGGTTAGAGCCCCTGTTAGATTTCCATTCACCTCTATGGGAGAATTTCCGCTCAGTTCCTCTTGAGACAGGAAGTTAAGGGAAATCACCCCGTCCATAAAGCGGGCAGGAACAAATACACTTTTTTAGTAGAGTTGGGCAGGGTTAGATCTGTTTGTGCCTTACCTGTTCTGAATGGCTCCCTACATTTTTTGTATGGGGGTCACAGGGGCAGGAAGTGGTGGAAATCCTCCCCGATGGGGCCGAGGAGTGGCTGGCAAAGTTTGGACATTGGTGTCAAGGGAATAATTCCTCCAGATGCTTTGGCCGTGTTCCTGCGCGCATGCGCGGCGGAACGGCGCTCCGGCGCACGCGCATGCGCACTGGCGCACGCCCAATGTGACCCTTTCAGCTGGCCTATATAAAGGGCTCTAGGACTCAGACAAATTGCTGGTTCGTCTTCAGCTTCCTGTTTTAAAAACTTGATCTTGTCTCCTGTGCCTGTTTACCCGTTGTGACCCGGATTGCTACCCGGCTACTCTACTCTTCTCCTGAACCTCACCTTGGCTTGTTTAAACGGATCTCCAACTATCTCCTGTGTTTGACCCTCTGCCTGTGACCCGGATTTGTCTCCTGTCTCCTTGCCTTGACCTCCTGCCTGTAACCTGGACTTGCCTTGTGTCTTCCTGACACCATCCCTCAGCCTGCCAGTTGTATTGCTGATTCCAGTGTTTGACCCTCAGCCTGGTTCTGGACTTTCTGTTTGTTCCCTTCCAGCTAAGAACTCCTGTTACCAGTTCCTGCACAGCTGCTCCTCCCTTCAAGGACCTCCACGCAAGTCTTCTACGGTCCACTGGGTAGCCTGTGCCTCTTTGTGCCATTCACCCCCTGTACCACCTCCAGGGGGCAGACTGCGCTTAGTTGCAAGGGTGAACGGCTCTCGGCATCTCGACCTCGGTAAGTACTTTCCTGACAATTGGTGTGTGTTGGGCTTTGCACAATTCATGAGATTTTTTTTTCGGAATGTATTTTACTCTGGACTCTGGACCTATCCGTTAAGCCCCTCACACAATCTGGCCACACCCACTGTTTTGTGCGGTACACATAGAATGCTATGATTGGCCCCACCCACCATTCTAGCCCCACATTCTCAGGAACAACTGTTTTCAAAGGTTGCCATGTATGAGCGGGAATGTCTGATCTGCATGCTGGTGTGTGCATACCTCCCAACATTTTGAGATGGGAATGAGGGACTCCTACTAACAAACGTATGTAGGCATAGGACACGCCCCCTGCCACACCCCCTTAAAGGAGAATTAACCAAAAAAAAAAGGTTAATTAAAGAGGAGTTCCACCCTGGGGCTCCATTAAAAAAAAAAAAAATTAAAAGTCAGCAGCTACAAATACTGCAGCTGCTGACTTTTAATTGGACACTTACCTGTCCCTGGGTCCAGCGATGCGGGGGATCGAAGCCCCGCTCGTCGTCCCCCCTCCGCTCGTCGGTGCCAGCATTGCAACTGTGGGCGCCGGGCTGTGGCTTCACAGCCTGGCACCCACTGCGCATGCACGAGCGGCGCTGCGCGCCGTGATTGGCCGCTCAATCACCTGGGACCTGTAATGGGTCCCAGATGATTGGCAGGAGGGAGGGAGCAGAGCCGAGCCCTTCCTGGGCCGAGGGGGAAGTGATGTCACCAGCCCAGGCTAAGGAACAGGCAGACTACGAGGGACCCCCTAGCAACAGGCATTTAGAGGTAAGTGAAAAAAAAAAATATCCAAATGTTTTTTTGTTTTTTGTTTTTTAATTTTTCAGGTATTTTTGTTTTTTGGGTGGAACCCCACTTTAAATCCACAAGGACTTTTTTTTTATCACTACTATTCCTTTATATTGGCTTTTAAAATTTACAAATGCAGGAATTTAGAAATTGGATGAAAGGTTTAGCACTGGGAACACTTTTTAAAAGATAAGTAGTGCATTTTATATACAACTATATAGATCAGACCAAAATGAGGGACAAATGAGGAGGAAAGAGGGACAGAGGGACATTGCTCCAAATCAGGGACAGTTGGGAGCTATGGGTATGTGGGTAGGGGAGGACCTTAGTTAGGTCTAAGGGAGGAAGGACAGAGGTCCATGTGGGCATTACCAACATAGCAATAGTTACTATTGGGCAGGAAGGAGGCGGGGCAGTGACCAGAAGGCTGCAGAACTATATGTTCTAAAACAGTGGCGGCCCGTCCATTAGGGGTGCCCGGGCGCTGCCCCCTTTCTCCAGGCCCACCCCCCTATACGCAGCGGATAGCTTCATGCATAGCATGAAGATATACATGGCCGCAGTGGTCACCCCCTATTCATGCGTCCGGCCCCTTTCAGGGCTCGGTTTTTTTTAAGCACCTGATTAGAGCCAGAGGCTCTAATAGGCTTCAAAATTCGGTGGGCTCGGGTCGCAGAGCATGCGTCCGGAGCCCACCTAGGTGATCCCCCTCACGGCGACTCTGGAAGCAGGTCTGATACCCGTCACCCGATTGGCTGAAAGGACAAGCGATCCTATTGGACGCCTAGGGGGAGGGGAGGAAGCGCACAGCGGAAGTGAGGAGAAGAGCGGCTGGCCGATGCCTGGATGCCCGATCCCCGCCGCTCCTCGGATGCCCGATCCCCGCCGCTCCTTGGATGCCCGATCTCTGCCGCTCCTCGAATGCCCGATCCCCGCCGCCTCTCCTCAGAAGACCGATCCCCGCCGCTGCGCCTAGATGCAGTAAGTTCCGGTGGAACAACTGGCAGATGGGGAGGTTTGAGTTGCCGCGGGCGGGGGGGTTTGGTTGTTTGCACCCCCCCCTAAACAAAAATCCACCAGCCGCCACTGTTCTGAAAAGTGTTGTCAACTTCCTTATGTTTTGCACAACAAAAAGTTGAATTATTAATACTATACTGGATTTATATAGCGCCAACAGTTTGCGGAGGGCTTTACAACATAAGGGCAGACAGTACAGTTAATATAATTCAATAAGGGAAGAATCAGAGGGCCCGGCTCGTTAGAACTTACAAGAAGGGAGGATCAAGTGAAACAAAAGGTAATAACTGTGGGGGATGAGCTGATGGAGAAAATAAAAGTACAGTTGTCAGGTGGGGGACAGGATAGGCTTCTCTAAAGAGGAGGGTTTTTAGAGATCACCTAAAAGCAGAGTAGGAGATAATCGGACAGATTGGGGTAGGAAGTTCCGTAGGATTGGAGAGGCTTTGGAAAAGTCCTGGAGGCGGATATGGGAGGAGGTGATGAGGGAGCTAGAGAGCAGGAGGTCTTGGTAGGAGCGAAGAGAACGATTAGGTTGGTATTTTGAGACTAGGTTAGTGATGTAGCTGGGGGGAAGAGTTGTGGATGGTTTTGTAACTTGTTGTTAGAATTTTGAATTGAATGCGTTGGGTGAGTGGCAGCCAATGGAGGGATTGTCAGAGAGGGGTAGCAGACGCTGAGCGGTTGGTAAGGTGGATGAATCTGGCAGCAGCATTCATGATGGAGTGAAGGGGGGAGGAGTCTATTTAAAGGTAATCCAAAGGGAAGGGAGTTGCAGTAGTCGGGGCGAGAGATGACCAGGGAGAGAATTAGAAGCCTTGTGGTGCCATTGGTTAGAAAGGGGCGTATTTTGAAGATGTTGCGGAGGTTGAGGTGGCAAGACTTGAAAAGTGATTGAACATGGGACCCAAAGGATAGATCAGTGTCCAGGTTTACACCTAGAACCTTGGCTGGGCTGCTAGTTGTGCCAGTTGTGCTTGACAGAGAGATCAGGGGAAGGTGCACGTGGGAGGAAAAATTATAAGTTCAGTTTTGGAAAGATTGAGTTTGAGGAAGTGGTGTGACGTCCAGACTCATATGTCTGTTAGTAAATTTGTGATGCGTGCGGAGAGTAAATTTGTATTCTGGTGGAAGAGAAGAGAGTGCTAATGGCCCATTACCCCAGGTGCTAGCAACCCACGCAGTATAAACCTCTATTGCAGCCAGCTTCCAAGCCCTGATGAAGGGGAGCTTTGAACCCCTGAAACATGTTGGCTTTGTATTCTGACATTTACAGCATCAAGATTAATACATTGTTTCAGAACTTGCACTAACATATAATGCTTCCATTCTTTTACACGTTGCATATAAGAAGCCAGGAACTGACTCCTCCCACCAGGCTCCACTAGAACTAAATATCATTCACTTTTGGCTGGACTGACCCTTTAAGCACCTTTAGATACCCTCCTAGGCTCTCATTCCATCACCACGGTCCACTATCACCAAACTATGATTATTATACCAAATAGCAGATGAATAAGGTCCATCATTTTCCTGTTGTAATTGATACATCTGGATTGAACAATGGAACAGTACGGCTCCTGATCTCAGCCACATCTGTAGATTATCAATTAGCAGTTTCGTGGCTCGGCACATACAATCAGCCGTTCCTGGTGGTGTATGCAGGATATACCCGTCCACAAGTCCGTCTAATACCAAATTACCGGAGATTTGCATGAAGTAAATACCTTTATGGATGTTGATGGAGGTTTCGCAACGTTCCGTCTTTTTAATTAGTTGTTCCTATAAAGCTTAATTAGGAAAAATTAAAAATCTGGATCTGCGAACATGACCCGCCGCCACCATGTGTTGTATCCCGTTTAATAAACATCTTGTCTCAATTAACGCCGAGCGCTGACTTCCTCGGAGCGTGAGCGGGTTCTTTCTACTAAGTCAGGGATGCAGAAAAGTCAATTCTGGGGAATTTCATTCAACGGATCCGCGGGAGTCGCCGCTGTTACGCACCGCGTGCCGGTTTTTCCTCTCCATTTGCGATGCCGTGCGCGTGTGTTTATGCAAACAAATTTCATTCTGGAGCGGAGACAAAGGGTTGTTCTGAAGGAGATCGCACGATAATCCGCAATAACGTCATCCGTGACATGAATAACGAGGATCGCAACGGAGGAGATTTTTTATTAAAATGGGGGCTTTCGGTAACTTTTAAGGCTTCACAATTCCTTTAAAAATGTGGCATTGGAAACGCTCTTTTAAAGCACTCTGAACGGCAATCAAAGCGCCAGTCACAAAATAAAATGGTCACCTTACAGTCCTGGTCACACGTTGTGTTTGCTTTGCTTAACCACTTAAGGACTGAGCTTCTTTTTTAGATGTGGTGTTTACAAAGTTAAAAAAATATTTTTTGCTAGAAAATTACTTAGAACCCCCAAACATTATACATTTTTTTTTCTAACACCCTAGAGAATAAAATGGCGGTCATTGCAATACTTTCTGTCACACCGTATTTGCGCAGCGGTTCTACGCGTGCACTTTAAAAAAAAACAAAAAAAACACTTTTTTGAATTAAAAAATAAGACAACAGTAAAGTTAGCCCAATTTTTTTTTTATATTGTGAAAGATAATGTTACGCCGAGTAAATTGATACCCAACATGTCACGCTTCAAAATTGCACCCGCTCGTAGAATGGCGACAAACTTTTACCCTTAAAAATCTCCATAGGCGACGTGTAAAAAATTTTACAGGTTGCATGTTTTGAGTTACAGAGGAGGTCTAGGGTATCAGGAACCATGAATCAGACTGAGACAGAAGTATAGTTAAATCACACTTGTTTAATAATAATAATAAGGTAAACAGAGTAAGCGTAGTCTAAACAAGCCAGAGTTCAGTAACTGAATCAGGTAGTCAGCCAAGCCAATGTCAGAGAGCCAGAGATAAACGTAGTAGTACAGCAAGCAGGATCAGGAGCCAGAAGGAACGACAGCCGAGCAAGTCTTCAACAGGAACACAGGAGAAAGTCTCTGTGATGATGACAAAAGCGAAGGCAGAGATCAAGTGAGCTGGACGACTTTAAGTAGGCAGGACTGACGAGCAGAATCAACAACAGCTGGATAACTGTGGAGAGATGGGAGCTGGAAATTAACCGACAGCTGAGTGGCCAGCTCAGATTAGGAAGGGCTGAGCCAAGCCCTGACATAGGGCTAGAATTATTGCTCTCACTCTACCGCGGCAATACCTCATATGTGTGGTTTGAACACCGTTTTCATTTGCGGGCGCTACTCACGTATGCGTTTGCTTCTGCACGTAAGCTCGGCGGGACGGAGCGCGTTTTTTAAAATATTTTTTTTCCTGATTTATTTTACCTTTTATTTTTAATTTTTACACTTTAAAAAAAAAATAAAAAATTGTGTCACTTTTATTCCTATTACAAGGAATGTAAACATCCCTTGTAATAGAAAAAAGGCATGACAGGTCCTCTTAAATATGAGATCTCATAGTTACACTAAAATGCAATTTAAAAAAAAAAATTGTCATTTAGAAAAATTATTTTAAAAAAATTGCCCTTTAAGAGCTATGGGCGGAAGTGACGTTTTGATGCAATGTCATAGAGACAGGTGGGGGCCATCTTCCCCTCACTCATTTCCATGCCCTGCCACAGAGAGGACCGTATCGCCTCCGCCGCTGCCGACGGCTCTGGTAAGCGGCGGAGGGCACCGGAGCGCAACGGGAGGGTGGGGGCCCTCTCCTGCCGTCGATAAAAGTGATCTTGCAGTGAATCTGCCGCAGAGACCACTTTTATCTTGTAGCGGACCGCCGGCCAAACACGAGGATACGGGGGTAATGGCAGCTAGCTGCTACCATAAAAACCATATCCGTCCTCAAAGTAAGGACGTATATCGGCGTTCGGTGGTCTGGAAGTGGTTAAAAAATGATCCCCCATGTTGCTTTCTTGGTGCTTCAAAGTGTCTCCAAAGCCTCCATAGAAGTCTATGACAACGCTCGCCAACAGCACCTGCAGCTTTTGAGGGGCTTGCATTTAGCTTCAGTTTGTTTTGGAGGTATTGCAGGTATGAGATATCCCAGGATGCACTGGGAAACCAACAAGCAAACTGGAAAGACGTCATCAGCAGTCACTTCCGGTTCATGTGTATATATTCTGTGAGTGTGCGGTGCAGATGTCACATCAGGTGTGCAGCGCGGAGCAGCAGAAAGGTGAGCGGGGTCCGGACTGGAAATGAGCAACTAGCAGACGGCACACATAGTGTGCAACATGGAAACGCTATAGTAGAAGGTGAGCGGGGACAGGAGAGGGCTGAGGGGTGGAGGACCAGCAGAGCTGTGGGAACCAAAGCAAGAGAAACGAGCAGATGTCACCTGTAGTGTGCAGCGTGGGAGCAATGTAGCGGGAGGTGAGCAGGGACTAGAGAGGGAGAGAGGAGGATCAGCAAACGAGAGGATCGGCAGAGCTGGGGGACTGGAGCAGGAGAAACTAGCAATGTCACACGTGGTTTGCAGCATGGGAGCAATATAGCAAGAGGTGAGCGGGGACCAGAGAGAGAAGAGGATCAGCAAACGAGAGGATCAGCAGAGCTGGAGGACCTGAGCAGGAGAAACTAGTGATGTCACATGTGGTGCGCAGCATGGGAGCTATAGAAAGGGAGGTGAGCAAGGACCAGAGTGAAAGGGGATTAGCAAATGAGAGGATCAGCAGAGCTGGGGGACAGGAGCAGGAGAAACGAGCAATGCCACACGTGGTGTGCAACGTGGGAGCTATATAGCGGGAAGTGAGCAGGGACCAGAAAGAGAGGGGGATTAGCAAACAAGAGGATCAGCAGAGCTAGGGGACTGGAGCAGGAGAAACTAGCAATGTCACACATGGTTTGCAGCATGGGAGCTATATAGTAAGAGGTGAGCAGGGACCAGAGAGAGAGGGGTTTAGCAAACCAGAGGTTCAGCAGAGCTGGGAGACCTGAGCAGGAGAAACTATCAATGCCACATGTGGTGCGCAGCATGGGAGCTATAGAGCGGGAGGTGAGCAAGAACCAGAGAGAGAGAGGGGATTAGCAAATGAGAGGATCAGCAGAGCTGGGGGACTGGAGCAGGAGAAACGAGCAATGTCACACGTGGTGCGCAGCGTTGGAGCTATATAGTGGGAGGTGAGCAGGGACCAGCGAGAGAGGGGGTTAGCAAACCAGAAGATCAGCAGAGCTGGAGGACCTGAGCAGGAGAAACTAGCGATGTCACATGTGGTGCGCAGCATGGGAGCTATATAGCGGGAGGTGATCAGGGACCAGAGAGAGAGGGGGTTAGCAAACCAGAAGATCAGCAGACCTGGAGGACCTGAGCAGGAGAAACTAGCGATGTCACATGTGGTGCGCAGCATGGGAGCTATATAGTGGGAGGTGAGCAGGGACCAGAGAGAGAGGGGGTTAGCAAACCAGAAGATCAGCAGAGCTGGAGGACCTAAGCAGGAGAAACTAGCAATGTCACATGTGGTGCGCAGCATGGGAGCCATATAGCAGGAGGTGAGCAGGGACCAGAGAGAGAGGAGATTAGCAAATGAGAGGATCAGCAGAGCTGGGCGACAGGAGCAGGAGAAACGAGCAATGTCACACACGGTGTGCAGCGTGGGAGCTATATAGCAAGAGGTGAGCAGGGACCAGAGAGAGAGGGAGGTTAGCAAACCAGAGGATCAGCAGAGCTGGGGGTTACCACTGAGCAGGGGATCAGTAGAGCTGGAGGTTACTTAGTGGAGAATTAACAGAGCTGGGGGTTACTACTAAACGGGGGGTCGCAAAGCTGGGGATACTACTGAGTAGGGCCTCAGCAGACCTGGGAGCACTACTGAGCAAGGGATCTGCTGAACGAGGGTACTGATAAGCTGGGGATCTGCTGAGCTGGGGTCCTTTAAAACAAATATAAAATCAACACCCACACAGGGCATTTGCCAAGCTTTATTAAAGCTTCAAAAAAGCATCACTGGCGCATCAAAAATACATCAATAAAAGCATGTTGAAGTGGTAGGAGCTTTAACGTGAGTTGAAGTCTAAGCGTAAATGAGCCCGAGCCACCTGGATCACTTTTATCAGAAAGTCCTTAGCCGGCTCCTAAAGCCGGTACCAAGCCCTCTGCTGTTCTTGATCTGACCACCTGTAAACGTACCTTTGTAGACGATGCGATTTGTAAGTGTAAAGGTCATCAGAAGATGAATTCCCCCCCCCCCCCCATCCACCCGAAGCTGGAAACTGTGGGTGGATCCACCTTTTCATATCCAAGAAAGTTATTTTCTTTCCTCTTTTTCTTACTTTATCCTCTCCTGTATCCTCGCCTTCCTCTTCACCAAACACCAGCCGAGAGGAGGAGAAGGTACGGAGACCTCTGCGCACTAATTTAGGACTTTGACACCTTGGCATTAAATTGTTGAAGTTAAACATCTGGCACGGGGGTGCAAGTCCTGGGCGCTGGGCTTAAAACATGATTTAGCAGTTTGCCTCCAACGTTTGTTCTGAATTCTTACAAAGCCGCTCGAATCCGAGCTGAGAACTTTCCCAAGCTCGCTCGTTGGCCGCAGAGGTCCGGCGCGCAGACATCAAGGACTCGGTCCATCTGCCTTGGGATGCTAAAAACGTAACAATGACCATCGAGGAATTCCTCCATATCTCTTCCACGGCTTCTGGTTTTGCACAATGTTTTTTGAGGTTTTTTTTAACTATACAAAAAATGTGGTCTTTGGACTTCTTCTAGAGTGGGGGGTCTCCAAACGTTTTGGTACGAGGACTACATCGAATAATTTTACAGATATTTGCTGTCTGAAAAAAAAAAGTCAGTTTTATGAATTTTAATGAATGAATATGTTTTACTCGGCGTAATCAGTATGACATGATTCAGAACAACGGAGAAAAACAGTAAAACAAAGCAAAGAAATCCAAATAACTGTAAAGTAGAACTACAGTATAAGCAAAACATTTTTTTTTAATGAGGATAGAGTAAGGGAGGGTTAAAACCTCTGTGTCCCATTGGGGAGATTTCCCTTCACTTCCTGTCCCATAGCCAAACAGGAAGTTATAAGAAAACCCAGAAAATTTGAGGAATTTCTTGGGGGCCCCCCAGGTCACCAAAACTAGTGTCCCCATTGCAGTGACGGCCGGTGGTAATTTTTTTTTGGAGGAGGGCAAACAGTAACAACCCCCCATCCCCCCGGTCAGTCAGTCGTTCGGGTGGGTCTGGTACACTTACCCCAGAACGAACTGCAATCCTATGATCCACAGAAGTACAGCCAAAACGAGCTTTCCCCATACTTCTCCCTTAGGAGGTTTTTAGACCCAGGGAGAGGATGGCTAAGGAATTGGGCAATCACATGACCTCTGTGATATGCAGTGCTGGTGCAAGGATTTTGGTCTACATATACGAAGGTGCATTTTGGTGCCAACGCCAACTGGTATGTTCACTGCAAAATCAATTTTGCCTAAATTGCTCCGCTCAGCCCCAGTGATGACTTCACTTTGAAGGTCCCACGTTGCAGGAGAGGTTGTCCAGGTTACACTGTACAGCAGCTAATCTCAACCAGGGTTCCATGGAATCCTAGGGGTCCTCCAAAGTTTGGCCTCCCATCGTTCCAGGACCTACAGCACTATGTAAAGCCAGGAGCATGACACTAAATATGTTATTGTATGTAAGGTTTGCATTCCTCCTACAGTCTCCTAACGTAAGGGTAATTTTTTCCCATTGACCCCTGTTGAATCTGATTTAGTAAGGGTTCCCCGAGAACTGAAACCTAATTTAGGGGTTCCTCTGGGGTAAAAAAGGTTGAGAAATGCCACTGTAGAGTGAAGGTGACCAACTGTCCACATGGAAAGGGTTAACGAGAGCCATCCACATTCCCTCTGAAACAATTTTCTGTCTGTTTTCTCTGTTGAATTGGTTTTAGTAAGGGTTCCCTGAGACCTGAAACATATTTAAGTAAAAAGGTTGAGAAAAGCCTTCATCGTTCCATGGCCAACAACACTTGGTAAAGCCAGGAGCACGACACTAACTATGTTTTTAGCAGTATGTAAGGGTTAAATTCTTACTACTGTCTCCCAATGTAAGGGTCATTTCTCCCATTGAGCCCTGTTGAATCCATTTTAGTAAGGGTTCCCCGAGAACTGAAACCTATTTTATGGGTTCCTCTGGGGTAAAATAGTTGAGAAACGCCACTGTAGAGTGAAGGTGACCAACTGTCCACATGGAAAGGGTTAACGAGAGCCTTCCACATTTCATCTGAAACAATCCTCCATCAGTTTCTCCTGTTGAATTGGTTTTAGTAAGGGTTCCCTGAGACCTGAAACGTATTTTGGGGGCTCCTCTGGAGTAGAAAGGTTTGAGAAAGGCCTTCATCGTTCCATGGTCAACAACACTTGGTAAAGCCAGGAGCACAACACTAATTCTGTTTTTAGCTATATGTAAGAGTGACGTTCTTCCTACTATCTCCCAACGTAAGAGTGAAGGTGACCAATTGTCCACATGGAAAGGGTTAACAAGAGCCTTCCACATTTCGTCTGAAACAATCCTCCATCAGTTTTTACTGTTGAATTGGTTTTAGTAAGGGTTCCCTGAGACCTGAAACGTATTTTGGGGGCTCCTCTGGAGTAGAAAGGTTTGAGAAAGGCCTTCATCGTTCCATGGCCAACAACACTTGGTAAAGCCAGGAGCACAACACTAATTCTGTTTTTAGCAGTATGTAAGAGTGACATTCTTCCTACTATCTCCCAACGTAAGAGTCATTCTTCCCATTGACCCCTGTTGAATCTGTTCTAGTAAGGGTTCCCCTAGACCTGAAACTTATTATAGAGGTTCCTCTGGCGTAAAAATAGATAAATGTTTTCACCATACCAGAAAAACTAGTGAGTTTGCCACATCCCTGTATGTATAGAAAAGTTGGATACCCCCAATTATTATAGAGGTTTCTCCGGGGTAAAAATGTTGAGAAAGGCCACTGTAGAGCCAAGGTGACCAACTGTCTACATGGAAAGTGTTAACCAGAGCCTCCCATGTTTTGTCTGAAACAATTCTCCCTCCTAATCCCAAACTTTGTTCATACTCATCTCCATGTCTCCCAGCCTCCAGCTCTAATTGGCCGCTGTTTATATTTGGAAGGGGATACCAGGCAATGAGCATAATTCTCTCCAGTGCTTTGTCAAGTTGCTTCCAAACGACCTGGGACATAACAGGGAAATCAGCGGCTGATTAGACCCAAGTTCGCTGCAATCACACCTTTCAAGAGTAATTATCCCGGCCCGGGGCTGCCGTGACATGAAGCATCCAGCCCCTTCGCCCCACGCAGGCGTGACTCCATGCTTTCTGTCACAGGGCGAGGACAGTGATTCGAAGGGACAAACTAACTCGGGAAGGCTTTCTTGTTTAAGCTTCAGACGATGGGAGACTTAGGAGGTCTGATTGCTTGGAGAACAAGGTTTATGTGTGAGCGCTGATAGAGATCAGGTCTGCCAGGCCATGTGAAGCTTAAAGAAGGACGCTACAAGTCTTAAAGAGAACCTGTCACCAGGCCTTGTATTTCAACAATGATCTCCCCATAAGCTATATGTGTATTTAATATGTTTTATTCATGTTATTTACCTGCAAATCCTCCCTTGTGTAGGCATCCAAAAGCCATCGGTGGTCAGTGTAGTGCCCCTTTACATTGGTGGCCAGTGTAGTGCCCCCTTACATTGGTGGTCAGCGTAGTGCCCCCTTACATTGGTGGGCAGTGTAGTGCCCCCTTGCATTGGTGGTCAGCGTAGTGCCCCCTTACATTGGTGGGCAGTGTAGTGCCCCCTTGCATTGGTGGTCAGCGTAGTGCCCCTTTACATTGGTGGCCAGTGTAGTGCCCCCTTGCATTGGTGGTCAGCGTAGTGCCCCCTTACATTGGTGGGCAGTGTAGTGCCCCCTTACATTAGTGGTCAGCGTAGTGCCCGCTTACACTGGTGGTCAGTGTAGTTTCCCTCCTTACTTTGGTGGTCAGTGTAGTGCCCCCTTATTTTTGTGGCCAGTGCAAGGCCCCCTTACATTGGTGGTCAGTGTAGTACCTCCTTACATTTGGCGACCAGTGTAGTGCCTCTTTACATTGGTGGTTGGTGTAGTGCCTCTTTACATTGGTGGTCAGTGTAGTGCCCCCTTACATTAATGGCCAGTGTAGTGCCCCCTTACTTTTGTGGCCAGTGTAGTGCCCCCTTTACATTGGTGGCCAGTGTAGTGCCCCCTTACTTTTGTGGTCAGTGTAGTGTACCCCTTACATTGATGATCAGCACGGTGCCCCCATACACTGGTGGTCAGTGTAGAGCCCTCTTACATTAGTTGCCAGTGTAATGTCCTCCTTAAATTGGTGGTCAGTGTAGTGCCCCATTACATTGGTGGTTAGTGTAATGCCCTCCTTACATTGGTCATCCATGTAGTGCCCCATTACATTGGTGGATATTGTAATTCCCCCTTACATTGGTGGCCAGTGTAATGCCCTATTACATTGGTGGTTAGTGTAATGCCCTCCTTACATTGGTGGTCAGTGTAATCTGCCCTTACATTGATTGTGAGTATAGTGACTTCTTACATTGGTGGTCAGTGTAATGCCCTCCTTACATTGGCGGTCAGTGTAATGCCCTCCTTACATTGGTGGTCAGTGTAGTGCCCTATTACATTGGTAGTTAGTGTAATGCCCCCCCGTACATTGGTGGTCAGTTGAGAAGTGTCCCATTACATTGGTGGCCAGTATATTGACTCTTTACATTGGTGCGGAAGTTCAGGGAACCTCCATAAATCCCTGTAGTAATGCCAAGGTTCCACAGAACCCTGGTTGAGAAAGGCTGCTCTATAATATTCCCCCATTGCTCCTCCCCTGACAGCAACATTAAAAAGGTTATCTAGAGAGGTGAGGGGTGGAGGAGCTGGGCCAGCACAGACAAAAATGACACACTCCAAGAAGACGAGTGGGGGAAGGGCCGTGTTAGGGAATTGGCTCTTCCTGGAGTCGTCAGGTTTTCTAGTAGGCTCAGACACATTGCGCTCAATAAGAAATCATTGATGGGAAAGATGGGAAAGAAAACGATGGGAAAGAAAACGCAGCAAGAAAGCATTAACAATACAATTATCTCTGCTTTTATCTGCAATTCTATAAGCTGGTGACAGGGTCTCTTTAACTGTGTGTTACTTCTTCTTCCTTTACAGAATCATTGATAGAATAAATTCTCTGCGCACCCATCAACACACCTCGGGGTCCCCCCCGGGCCACAGACAGCGGTTTCATGACACTGTGTATCATTCATGGAGCTCCTCATTCTTCAGGGAAATTATTGTCTCCAAATCTTCTGAGGTGACAAAGAAAGATGATTTATTGCATCAATGTTTCCGGAATAAAAACACTCCCTTGTCACACTGCAGATCATTCCCTCTTCACCCACCAATATGTTCCCTTCCATACGTGCTGCACAGAAAGAGGGAGAAGATGGAAACCTTAACGGGGCGACGTTTGTTTGGCTATAGCACCGAGAATCATAAAAATGAAATAAAATAAAATTCTTTTTTTTTAATCAAATGTTACATCTTCCTGCTGCTGATTTACTGCAGCCTCTTCTCAGCCACTTCCCATCTACATGCACTCCTTGTCATTTCCCAGGATGGGTCTCTTGATGGTGATAACAGTAGACTACGCCTGAATTATGTGCAACCAAAGAAACACCCACTTCTAGTCTCCATCAGAAGCCGATGTGATGGGATGACAACGCAGAACGAATGAGAGACGGGGGCAGAACGTTGTCACCCTATAACAGGAAGTGACTGAGCAACGACCTTCATGAAAACATCTGAATGGTTTCAATGGGCAGCGTTTCTACTTTTCCATCAAAAAGACATTTATTGACTGGATTAATTTGAACAAAGTTGAACGCAACATATTTGGTCGTCGCATTTCTCTACACTCCGGCACGTATACTCCTGACCCCCACACCTTGTGCTTTCATTACCCCTGTCCCCTGCATTCTGTGCGATACACACTCCTGACCTCTGAATCTTATGAAATACATACACCTGACCCCTACACTACAAGCATTACACACAGCCTGACCCTTACACTCTGTGTATTGCACACTCCTGACTCCTGCACTAAGTGAACTGCACACTAGCCCCTGAATTATATGAATTGCATATGCCTGACCCCCCCGAATGAGATGGATTACACACTCCTGACCCCTGCACTCTGAGTATTACACACTCCTGACCCCTGCACTCTGAGTATTGCATACTCCTGATCCTTGCCCTGTCCTTTACATATTTATTACAAATACACTACCCATTCCTGACCCCTGAAATACATGTGTTACACATTCCTGACCCCTGTACTCTCATGCACTATGCCTTATAAACCCCTGACCTTTGCGCTCTGTGTTACACACTCCTGACCCCTGCAGTCTGTGTGTTATGCACTCTTGACTCACAGCAGAGTAGGCTCCGGTTTTATTAAATCATACGCCTTTAAGATCATTACTCCTGACCCCCACATGTCAAGCATTTCATACTCCTTACCCCTGCATTTTGTGCTTGTGCTTGATCCCTGCACTACATGCTTTACACACTCCTGACCCATACACTCTGTGTATCACAGACTCCTGACCCCTACACTCTGTACATTACACACTCCTGACCCCTACACACTGTGTATTACATACCCCTGACCCTTGCACACTGTGTGTTACATATTGATCACATATACGCAACCCATTTACAACCTTTGCAATTCAGGTGTCACACATACCTGACCTCTTCACCCTGCACCCTCATGCTCTATGTCTTACAAACTTCTGCCCCCTGCACTCTGTGTATTACATACTCCTAACCCCTACACTCTGTACATTACACACTCCTGACCCATACACTCTGTGCATCACACACTCCTGACCCCCAGACTCTGTGTATTACATACTCCTGACCCCTACACTCTGTACATTACACACTCCTGACCCTTACACACTGTGTATTACAAACCCCTGACCCTTGCACTCTGTGCGTTACATATTCATCACATATACGCAACCCATTTACAACTCTTGCAATACAGGTGTCACACATACCTGACCTCTTCACCCTGCACCCTCATGCTCTATGTCTTACAAACTCCTGCCCCCTGCACTCTGTGTTGTACACTCCTGACCCCTGCAGTCTGTGCATTATGTACGCAGCAGAGTAGGCTCAGGTTTTATTTAATCATACCCCTTTAAGACCATTACCCTTGACTCCCACACATCATGCATTTAATACTCCTGACCCCTGCATTCTGTGCGGTACACACTCCTGACACCTGCACTCTATGAATTACACACGCCTGACCTCTGCATTACATATCCCTCCTAAACTCTGTGCATTACACACTCCTGACCAATGTACACTGTGTATTACATACTCCTGACCCTTGCACTCTGTGCGTTACATATTCATTACATGTACGCTACTCATTTCTGACCCCAGCAATACATTTGCTATACATCCCTGACCCCTACACCCTCGTGCTCTATACCTTACAATCTCATCGGCAACCAATCGACAGCCTATGCTGGATACTTAAAGGTGAGCGGACTCATTTGGAATCCTCTCTCTGACCTTCATTACCTCCATAGGAGATACAGCCATATCCGTGCTTCCTTATCTCAGGTAACACTGCACTTCCTACGGCATCACTTTCACTCCACACGTTTACTGATTGTTTTTACACCCTCTTTATTTCTTCATTACAGTTTCATTTGCACATATCCCCTATACAGGCTCTCATTGATCACCTGTATAGAGCCTCATCCATGCTGGATATACAAGGTACACCATTGTGACTTCTTTCTATCACCTGGTTTCACAGTCCTCACATCCCTCACTTCCTGTTTCTTCATTATCACTTTCATTGTCCTCGTATCTGTCTTTTGTTCTTTGTTGTTTGTTTTTTATTCATGGCTTACTTTTTCATCTCTTCTCACTACTCCCATCACCATGTCCTTCCCACTCTTTCACCTGGTATCATTCTCCTTCACCGTACCTCCTCTTCATTTGGTAGCCATTCCTCGATTTTTGCCCCTACTTTCCACCCTGCCTTCCCATGCCCCTCTTTAGCGCCCGCACCATTTTTCCTCTCTCTATCCCTCCCACCACCCACCACACCCCTTTCCCCACTTTCTTTCCCTCTGACTTTCCTTCCCTCCCGCCTAGCTTCCCCCCCCTCCCCCATCCCCCACTCCCCCCACCGCCCCCCCCCCCCCCCCCATACCCCTTTTCCCTTTCCCTCTTTCTGTCCCTCCAGCTACCCTTCAACACATACTCATATGTTTTATCATTTAATGGATATCCATTTAAACTATTCCTACACTTGGGCTAGCACCCCATACGAAACAAATACGATAAAATTAAGAGTATCATTAACTGATGACTCATACAACGTCTATATAAAATAGGAATATTTCTTATATCTTTTCAAACGCTGATTGATGCTATTGCATGATGTTTGGATCACAGGTGCCGCTGCCCCACACGTGCCGCATGCCGGTTGTGGAGTACCTCCATTGTGTAGTTCACCGTAAGTTACACCATTGCTGCTTGATTCCCCACTATCGGGGTGGTGGCCGTCCGGGGGATTCCAGGTGGGGACCGAACCAATAGAGGCCCCCCTTCTGAAAAGCCTTAGATTCATGAGACCCGGCTACACGAATATATTGGGTAATTATGTTTATAACTTTGATGACAATCTCCATATACAGTTGTACATTCCTGTACCGCTATCATTTTATATATATGTAATTTTTCAACAGTGCATGCATTTCCTCTGAAGAAGACCCGATGGGGTAGAAACGCGTCAGGACTATCCAAGCACCTGTTATGTAAAAAATTTTCATATGTAGCCCTGTACATGTATTTGCGCTTTTCAATGTGCCATACACAGTTCATGGTCTTTACTCTATTGTTATATATTTAATAAACTGCTCAATACTTTACACCTTGGTACAAGTCTCGTGCTGCTTAAAAACCCTTGTTGTTCCTGGGGGACAAATTCCCTTTTTGCATATGTAATTTGGGGTGTGCAGCCTATTCCTTTCCCGAGTGTCTCTCCCCTTTTTTCTACCTTACAATCTCTTGACCCTTGCATTTGCGTTACACACTCCTGACCCTTGGGCTCTGTGTTACACACTGCTGACCCCTGCAGCCTGGCACGGTGCACCCTTGACCCACAGCACAGTAGGCTCTGGTTTTATTTGATCATACAATTTAGCCCCACCCACAGTGTACGATGTGGTGTGTTGCATGCGCTGCATCATTTCTCTGCTAATACTGTTTGAGGCATTTTGTCTTAATACCTTCAATTTATGCCTCTTATTACAAAAGTCTGCGACCAATAGTTCCTGGGCTAGTCAAAGATGGCAGCATGATTTTGTGGGTGTGGTTACACATGAGGGTGGGGGTTTGTGGGTGTGGTTAAAAATGGGCATGGTCAATAGTCTGTCCCTGAATTTTATTTTAAAAATCTAGTAACCTTAGCCAAGCACTCCAGTTCTGTAGCCTCATAGCTGTGTGAGATTATCTAAGGCACTGCTGCCTCTAAATGCTTGTCTCAGGAGATTTGGAGTGAGATTTGGATGATGTCACTACTGTGCTGCTCACTGTTCTCCTTACTGAAGAGGAAGCCTTGGCTGAGGACCTGCAGTGCAAGGATCTCCCAGCTTCTGGTTCATCCATTCTGTGGATCTGTGATGACCACTGTTCTTCTTGGTGAAGAGGAAGCCATACCTGAGGACCTGCAATGCAAGCATCTCCCTGCTTCTGCTTCATTCAATTTGTGGATCTGTGCTGCTCACTGTTCTCCTTGCTAGAAAGGAAGCCATACTCAAGGACCTGCAATGCAAGGATATCCCTGCTTCTGGTTCATCCATTCTCTCAATTTGTGATGATCACTGTTCTCCTTGCTGGAAGGAACGCTGTACCTGAGGACCTGCAATGCAATATTCTCCCTGCTTATTCCATTCTGTGGATGTGTGATGATCACCCTTCTCCTTGCTGGAGGGGAAGCTGTACCTGAGGATCTGCAGTGCAAGGATCTCCCTACTTCTGGTTGTTCCATTCTGTAAATCTTTGATGATCACCATTCTCTTTGCTGGAGGGGAAGCTGTACCTAAGGACCTGCAATGCAAGGATCTCCCTGCTTCTGCTTGATCCATTCTATGGATCTGTGATTATCACTGTTCTCCTTGCTGGAGAGGAAGCCAAAGCTGAGGACCTGCAATGCAAGATTATCCCTGCTTCTGGTTCATCCATTCTGTCGATCTGTGATGATCACTGTTCTCTTTGCTGGAGGGGAAGCTGCACCTGAGGACCTGCAATGCAAGGATTGCCCTGCTTCTGCTTTATCCATTCTGTGGATCTGTGATGATTACCCTCCTCCTTGCTGGAAGGAAGCTGTACCTGAGAACCTGCAGTGCAAGGATCTCCCTGCTTCTGCTTGATCCATTCTATGGATCTGTGATTATCACTGTTCTCCTTGCTGGAGAGGAAGCCAAAGCTGAGGACCTGCAATGCAAGATTATCCCTGCTTCTGCCTTATTCATTCTGTGGATCTGTATTGATCACTGTTCTCCCTGCTGGAGGGAAGCTGTACCTGAGGACCTGCAGTGCATGGATCTCCCTGCTTCTGCTTCATCCATTCTGTGGATCTGTGATGATCACTGTTCTCCTTGCTGGAGAGAAAGCCGTACCTGAGGACCTGCAGTGCAAGGATCTCCTTGCTTGAGCTTCATCCATTCTATGGATCTGTGCTTCCTCCACCTTTGCCAGGGGATGTACCCCTTCCATTTAAACCTAAAAAGGAAAGTTTTCCCCTTCTGCCTTGTGTTCCAAGAACGTTCTGGATGTCAGAAAGGATTGCAAGCTGTTGGCCAATTATTAGCCAGTTGTGAGCAGAGTGTGCGTATTCTGCAAAGCCCAGGTCCAGCAAAGCCGGATGAAATGCTAAAGAGAAAGTCCAAGTTCACAATGTTGCATTGTGGGAACACACTCTGCATCAGTGTATTTGCATTGATATTCATTTTGAATGGAACCCAACACACTGAGGTGCAGCATGTCGTAAGGCGTGGCAAAAATGGGTTTTACGTGACCTATTTTTTTAGACCGCAGTGATGACATTTTTTTAACCCACCTGACTTACAATTATAACCTTCCCACCATTTACAAGTATTGATACTGTAATAAATAGCATTTGAATACAGTGTGTCAGTCCCTCGGGTGTGGTTCCCCCGTGGACTGTATATCTGCATCGTTTAGTAGTGCTCAGTGTTTGGGTCCCTTGCCTTTCCTTTCTATCAGGAATAAAATACTCAATTATTATCAATATATTTACATATATAGACTGATCAGTTGATGGCCATAACTTTATGACCACCCACCTATTATTGGGTAGGTCCCACCAAAACAGCTTTGACCCGTCCAGGCATGGACTCCACTAGACCTCTGAAGGTATGCTATGGTACCTGGCACCAAGCCATCAGTAGCAGATCTTTTAAGTCCTGTAAGTTGTGAGGTGGGCCTCCATAGATCGTACTAATTTTTCCAGCATATCACACAGATTCTTTATTGGATGGAGATCTGGAGAATTTGGAGGCCAAGTCAACACCTGAAATGCATTGCCGTGCTCCTCAAACCATTCTTGAACCATTTTTGCAGTGTGGCCGGGCACATTATTCTGCTGAAAGAGGCCACTGTCATCAGGGAATACCATTTTCATGAAGAGATGTATTTAACATGAGATGTACTTTCCCCTCCTAGTACACTTTTTCTGTTCCCCCCCACTCCCCACTCCAAGTCCCCCCTACCAGCATGAATTCCCCCCCCCCCCCTTAGCACAAATTATCCTCCCCCATTCCCCCTCCCAATAAAAATCCCCCTAAATCAAAGGTCAGTCCGGCACTTACCTAGGTGGTGGGCGGCTGGCGGCAGCCAGCGGCTCCTGTGTCCTCTCCTTCATCAGGCGGCTTCCGCCTCGCGTCTCCTCCCCTCCTCCTAGGCTTCCAATAGGATCGCCTTTCATCTCAGCCAATCAGGTGATGGGTCTCAAAACCCGCTTCCTGATTGGCCGGGAGGAGAATCAGTGTCACAGTAGCGAATATTTATTCGCTATTGTAACACACCTGGATGGGCTCGATTCGCAATGCTCTGTGCCCCGAGACCACCGTATTTTGAAGCTTATTAGAGTCTCAGGTGCTTTAAGAAACCCCCCCCCCTCCCCCCCATTGGAATTCATGCATCTGCCATCCTGCAGGGCCACCCCTTGTCCTGGCCCTGAGAAGGGAGGTCAGAATCCACTAGTTGTCCACCATCGATCTGGAGCATACATACAATGCTTGCAGCATGGCACCTGTCCTTCCTGCCCACCACATGTCCTGGCCCTGAGAAGGAAGGTCAGAATCCACTAGTTGTCCACCATAGATCTGGAGCATACATACAATGCTTGCAGCATGGCCCCTGCCCCTTCCTGCCTACCCCTTGTCCTGGCCCTGAGAAGGGAGGTCAGAATCCACTAGTTGTCCACCATCGATCTGGAGCATACATACAATGCTTGCAGCATGGCGCCTGCCCCTTCCTGCCCACCACATGTCCTGGCCCTGAGAAGGAAGGTCAGAATCCACTAGTTGTCCACCATAGATCTGGAGCATACATACAATGCTTGCAGCATGGCGCCTGCCCCTTCCTGCCCACCACATGTCCTGGCCCTGAGAAGGAAGGTCAGAAACCACTAGTTGTCCACCATAGATCTGGAGCATACATACAATGCTTGCAGCATGGCCTCTGCCCCTTCCTGCCTACCCCTTGTCCTGGCCCTGAGAAGGGAGGTCAGAATCCACTAGTTGTCCACCATCGATCTGGAGCATACATACAATGCTTTCAGCATGGCGCCTGTCCTTCCTGCCCACCACATGTCCTGGCCCTGAGAAGGGAGGTCAGAATCCACTAGTTGTCCACCATTGATCTGGAGCATACATACAATGCTTTCAGCATGGCGCCTGTCCTTCCTGCCCACCACATGTCCTGGCCCTGAGAAGGAAGGTCAAAATCCACTAGTTGTCCACCATAGATCTGGAGCATACATACAATGGTTGCAGCATGGCGCCTGCCCCTTCCTGCCTACCCCTTGTCCTGGCCCTGAGAAGGGAGGTCAGAATCCACTAGTTGTCCACCATAGATCTGGAGCATGCATACAATGCTTGCAGCATGGCGCCTGCCCCTTCCAGCCTACCCCTTGTCCTGGCCCTGAGAAGGGAGGTCAGAATCCACTAGTTGTCCACCATTGATCTGGAGCATACATACAATGCTTGCAGCATGGCGCCTGTCCTTCCTGCCCACCACATGTCCTGGCCCTGAGAAGGAAGGTCAGAATCCACTAGTTGTCCACCATAGATCTGGAGCATACATACAATGCTTGCAGCATGGCCTCTGCCCCTTCCTGCCTACCCCTTGTCCTGGCCCTGAGAAGGAAGGTCAGAATCCACTAGTTGTCCACCATAGATCTGGAGCATACATACAATGCTTGCAGCATGGCGCCTGCCCCTTCCTGCCCACCACATGTCCTGGCCCTGAGAAGGAAGGTCAGAAACCACTAGTTGTCCACCATAGATCTGGAGCATACATACAATGCTTGCAGCATGGCCTCTGCCCCTTCCTGCCTACCCCTTGTCCTGGCCCTGAGAAGGGAGGTCAGAATCCACTAGTTGTCCACCATCGATCTGGAGCATACATACAATGCTTTCAGCATGGCGCCTGTCCTTCCTGCCCACCACATGTCCTGGCCCTGAGAAGGGAGGTCAGAATCCACTAGTTGTCCACCATTGATCTGGAGCATACATACAATGCTTTCAGCATGGCGCCTGTCCTTCCTGCCCACCACATGTCCTGGCCCTGAGAAGGAAGGTCAAAATCCACTAGTTGTCCACCATAGATCTGGAGCATACATACAATGGTTGCAGCATGGCGCCTGCCCCTTCCTGCCTACCCCTTGTCCTGGCCCTGAGAAGGGAGGTCAGAATCCACTAGTTGTCCACCATAGATCTGGAGCATGCATACAATGCTTGCAGCATGGCGCCTGCCCCTTCCAGCCTACCCCTTGTCCTGGCCCTGAGAAGGGAGGTCAGAATCCACTAGTTGTCCACCATTGATCTGGAGCATACATACAATGCTTGCAGCATGGCGCCTGTCCTTCCTGCCCACCACATGTCCTGGCCCTGAGAAGGAAGGTCAGAATCCACTAGTTGTCCACCATAGATCTGGAGCATACATACAATGCTTGCAGCATGGCCTCTGCCCCTTCCTGCCTACCCCTTGTCCTGGCCCTGAGAAGGAAGGTCAGAATCCACTAGTTGTCCACCATAGATCTGGAGCATACATACAATGCTTGCAGCATGGCCTCTGCCCCTTCCTGCCTACCCCTTGTCCTGGCCCTGAGAGGGGAGGTCAGAATCCACTAGTTGTCCACCATCGATCTGGAGCATACATACAATGCTTTCAGCATGGCGCCTGTCCTTCCTGCCCACCACATGTCCTGGCCCTGAGAAGGGAGGTCAGAATCCACTAGTTGTCCACCATTGATCTGGAGCATACATACAATGCTTTCAGCATGGCGCCTGTCCTTCCTGCCCACCACATGTCCTGGCCCTGAGAAGGAAGGTCAAAATCCACTAGTTGTCCACCATAGATCTGGAGCATACATACAATGGTTGCAGCATGGCGCCTGCCCCTTCCTGCCTACCCCTTGTCCTGGCCCTGAGAAGGGAGGTCAGAATCCACTAGTTGTCCACCATAGATCTGGAGCATGCATACAATGCTTGCAGCATGGCGCCTGCCCCTTCCAGCCTACCCCTTGTCCTGGCCCTGAGAAGGGAGGTCAGAATCCACTAGTTGTCCACCATTGATCTGGAGCATACATACAATGCTTGCAGCATGGCGCCTGTCCTTCCTGCCCACCACATGTCCTGGCCCTGAGAAGGAAGGTCAGAATCCACTAGTTGTCCACCATAGATCTGGAGCATACATACAATGCTTGCAGCATGGCCTCTGCCCCTTCCTGCCTACCCCTTGTCCTGGCCCTGAGAAGGAAGGTCAGAATCCACTAGTTGTCCACCATAGATCTGGAGCATACATACAATGCTTGCAGCATGGCCTCTGCCCCTTCCTGCCTACCCCTTGTCCTGGCCCTGAGAAGGGAGGTCAGAATCCACTAGTTGTCCACCATCGATCTGGAGCATACATACAATGCTTTCAGCATGGCGCCTGTCCTTCCTGCCCACCACATGTCCTGGCCCTGAGAAGGAAGGTCAGAATCCACTAGTTGTCCACCATTGATCTGGAGCATACATACAATGCTTTCAGCATGGCGCCTGTCCTTCCTGCCCACCACATGTCCTGGCCCTGAGAAGGAAGGTCAAAATCCACTAGTTGTCCACCATAGATCTGGAGCATACATACAATGGTTGCAGCATGGCGCCTGCCCCTTCCTGCCTACCCCTTGTCCTGGCCCTGAGAAGGGAGGTCAGAATCCACTAGTTGTCCACCATAGATCTGGAGCATGCATACAATGCTTGCAGCATGGCGCCTGCCCCTTCCAGCCTACCCCTTGTCCTGGCCCTGAGAAGGGAGGTCAGAATCCACTAGTTGTCCACCATAGATCTGGAGCATACATACAATGCTTGCAGCATGGCGCCTGTCCTTCCTGCCCACCACATGTCCTGGCCCTGAGAAGGAAGGTCAGAATCCACTAGTTGTCCACCATAGATCTGGAGCATACATACAATGCTTGCAGCATGGCCTCTGCCCCTTCCTGCCTATCCTTTGTCCTGGCACTGAGAAGGGAGGTCAGAATCCACTAGTTGTCCACCATAGATCTGGAGCATACATACAATGCTTACAGCATGGCGCCTGCCCCTTCCTGCCTACCCTTTGTCCCGGTGGTGATCATACATCAACCAAGGTTAAGTGAGGAATGCTCATTTGGGGGAGCCTGCAATGATTAAAGAGGGGGGGGGGGGTGGATACAATCTGCAAGTGTGTAAGAGGAAAGCAGGAGGAAGAGATAAGAGGAAGTCAAAGTCGTGCCTGAAGGTCGGCTTTAAATGTCGAATTTCCACCTTGCAGTGGAGTGTCCCTTTAACAATGTGAACTTTATTGCGGATTGAAGCTTTTTTTCTTTTTTTTTTTTTTTGTTGTTTGTTTTCCAGCTGGATAGAAGACAAAAACCCCAGACAGGAACAGAGAGTGAAACGCCATTCCATCCTCCTAGCGCTTTCATGTCTACCCACCTGCCGCATCGGCATCCAACATTCCTTCTCTTCCACAGGAGAGGGTGTTGTCCTTCATTGCCCAACATTCATCTCTCCGCCAGGATCTATGGACCGGGAACAATGGCGCATTGTCTCCACCTTAATTGTCTTCTACTTCTTTCTGTAAAAAAAAAAAAATCACTGCAGGGAATGTCAGACTTTTTCACCAAAGATGGTGTGCGCAGAGCGCGAAGGTTCGCCGTGTATGACGCGCTCCGGTTTGTCGGAGGGGACGCGGACGATGACCTGTATCCATTAAAAAAAAAAAAGAAAATAAATAACTGCAGATATAATCAGGATCTTCCGAAATATCGACCTTTACGATAAAATGCCACAGATACAGGCGCAGGGTCCTTATCCCCTTCGATACCGGGCACTTTTACCGCCCCCAATTTTCAGCTTCTAGCGCTGTCACACTTTGAATGACAATGGCGCGGTCATGCAATGCTGTACCCATAGGACATTTTTATCATTTTGTTCACACCAATAGAGCTTTCTTTTGGTGGTGTTTAATCACCGCTGGGGTTTTTTATTTTTTGTTTAATAAATGGAAAAAAAAAAGATTAAAAAGATTTTGAAAAAAAACCCCGCATTTTTCTTTGTTTTATAAAATTTTGCAAATAAATAATCTTTCTTCATAAATTTAGGCCAAAATGTATTCTGCTCCATTTCTTTGGTGAGAATAACCCAAATCTGTGTATATTATTTAGTCGGTAGGAAAGTTATGGAGTCCACAAACTATTATATATATATATTTTTATATATATATATATATATATATATATATATATATATATATATATATATATATATATATATATATATATATATATATATATATATATATATATATATATATATATATATATATATAAAGTATATATATATATATATATATATATATATATTATTTTTTATATATATATATTTATATATATATTTTATATATATATATATATATATATATATATATATATATATATATATATATACATATATATAAATATATATATATACATATATATACCGTATATATATATATATATATATATATATATATATATATATATATATATATATATATATAAAAATTGATTAATCCTGATGTACTCTTTTTTTGAGGCCCAATAGCGCCAGGACAGTACAAATACCCCAAATGGCCCCTTTTTGGAAAGTAGACAGTACGAGGTATTTAGTAAAAGGCATGGTGCGTTTTTTGAAGTTGTAATTTTATTGTCATAATGTTCTGGAAAATTAAGACATTAAAAAAAAAAAAAATTATGTCAGTGCTGTCAGCGTCATATAACCGGTGTGGCGGTGATAAGGAACATTGACTGGTGACAGTACGAAAGAAAAATAATATAATTTTTATTTATTTATTTATTTTTACTTATTGATTTTTAATTTTTTTTTTTTACGATTTTTTTTAAACACACTGTGGACAGAGCAATATAATGTTACCACAGTAACATTGTACTACTCTGGGGAAGTGATCAGATTTCCACGCTTGGTCGGATGTGTAGGTGTGAATGAAGCATCAAAGATCTATGACCACCACTGGTTGCACATAAGTTGGGTTTTAGGTTGACCTCCGTCCTCCCCATTGATTCCAATGACAACCTTTTCCTGAAACCTTCGGATTTTCGCAGAGATTCCGGGGGAGGGAGGGGGGGTGAAAGCTCCCCATTTTTGCTCATCCCTATCAGCGACCACAGTAACCGCGGGACCTGATGCTGGCTTGTGCACGGGAGAGCTGGCGGACGTGCGTCGTGCATCGCACGCTCTCGATCTCGCGTCCCACCTGTTGCCCTCGTACTCCCCTCTCGGGGCGTCTCCTCCGCCCACGTGAGAAGCTTCGCACAACAAAACCCCGTGCAATTACCGCCGACTCCCCAAGGCTGTTATTGCAAACCTTTGTGGTGTCTGTGTGAGGTCACACACAAATATGTTCCCTGGAAAAATAACAAAGCAAGTGCTCATCAAGGAGCTCGCCTTGCCAGTAATAGCGCCGGGGCTTGGACGGCGAGGCTCGATAAATAAGGCAGAGCCACGGGCGCTTTCTGAAGTCACATCGCAGATTCTGCATTGCTAACGCGTGGGAATCTGCAGGGCAGGGTGACGTCACCGCTGTACGGCCTGTTTGTCTTGGACGTGACAAACAGCCTAATGGGCTGAGACATGACTCAGATACGTGTTCATCGGGCCGGCTGGATGGGAAGGGATGGCCTGGTTTAACGTCCTATGTAGGACATCTCGGATTTCGGCCTAGATGAGGGATTGGCCTGACAAACAGGGGAAGTGACACAATTCGCCCAAAATAAATGTCCTTTATACTCAAATATGTAGTGGACAAGTCCTTTTTTTAATGTGTACACTATTAAAGAGATTTCTCCTCATTTCCTGTCCTGGTGGCACCATTGTAACTGTGGCAGGAAGCAACAGAGGGAGGAAGTGACACACTTTGCCCAAAGTGGATATCCTTTAACTCAGGGTTTCGCGAAACCAGAGGGTTCCTCCAGAGCAGTGGTCTCCAAGCTGCGGCCCAGGGGCCAAATGCGACCCTTTGCTTGCTTTTATCTGGGCCTTGGGCCACTATTTTCATAATTTTCCCCACTAAAACCATTGAAGGGGCAATGGAGCACAGTTCCTCCCAAGGACACCAACAATGGGGCCCCAATGAAACCAATGGTGGGGACATGGCAACCAGCATAATGAGCTGAGACATGACTCAGATACGTGGTCATCGGGCCGGCTGGATGGGAAGGGATGGCCTGGTTTAACGTCCTATGTAGGACATCTCGGATTTCAGCCTAGATGAGGGATTAGCCTGAAAAACAGGGGAAGTGACACAATTTGCCCAAAATATATGCCCTTTACACTCAGATGTGTAGTGGACAAGTTTTTTTTTTTACATGTATGCCATAATAGAGATTTCTCCTAATTTCCTGTCCTGGTGGCGCCATTGTAACTGTGGCAGGAAGCAACAGAGGGAGGAAGTTACACACTTTGCTCAAAGTGGATAACTCAGGGTTTCGCGAAACCCGAGGGTTCCTCCAGAGCAGTGGTCTCCAAGCTGTGGTCCAGGGGCCAAATGCGATCCTTTGCTTGCTTTTATCTGGGCCTTGGGCCACTATTTTCATCCACTGATATCCACAATAGGGCATCATTTCCCCCACTGACACCAATGAAGGGGCAGAATTCCTCTCAAGGACACCAACAATGGGGCCAAAATGATACCAATAGTGGGGACGTGACAACCAGCATAATGAGCTGCGACATGACTCAGATACGTGTTCATCGGGCCGGCTGAATGGGAAGGTAAGGCCTGGTTTGACGTCTTATGAAGGACATCTCAGATTTTGGCCTAGATGAGGGATTGGCCTGACAAACTGGGGAAGTGACACAATTCGCCCAAAACAAATGCCCTTTATACACAAATATGTAGTGGACAAGTCCTTTTTTTTAATGTGTACACCATTAAAGAGATTTCTCCTAATTTCCTGTCCTGGTGGCAACATTGTAACTGTAGTGGGAAGCAACAGAGGAAGGAAGGGACACACTTTGCTCAAAGTGGATATCCTTTTACCCAGGGTTTCTCAACCAGGGTTCCTCTAGAGCAGTGGTCTCCAAACTGCGGTCCAGGGTCCATTTGCTTGCCCTTGGGCCACTATTTCCATCCACTGATGCCAATAATGGGCAGAATTCCTCCCAATGAGACCAATGATGGGGCGCAATTCCTCCCAAAATGATACTAAAGATGGGGCAAATATTCCTCCCAATGACACTAAAAATGGGGTCCAATGACACCAATGATGGGGCACAATTCCTCCCAATGACACCAATGATGGGGCACTATTCCTCCCACTGACACCAAAGATGGAGCACCATACATTACATGTAGGGCACCGGATGCATGGATTCCAAAGGGTTTTTTTTTTAAGCACGTGATTAGAGCCAAGGGCTCTAAATGGCTTAAAAAAGGGGGGGACTCGGGGCACAGATCACTGCTCCCTGAGCCCACCCACTTGTGTGACAATAGAAAATTAATATTTGCTATTGTCTTCCTGATTCTCCTTCTGGCCAATCAGGAAGCAGCTCCTGAGACCCGCTTGGCAAGGGAGTCTCAGAACCCACTTCCTGTTCGGCCAGGAGGAGAAGCCCCGGCTCTTCCCTCGCCGACTGTCTCTTACGGGGGTGGGGGGATCACGGCCTCCCAACTGTCTCCCGTGGAGGGTGGGGGGATCACGGCCTTGTGACTGTCTCTCGTTGGAGGGGGTGGGGATTTCGCCCTCGCGACTGACTCCCTTGGGGGAGGGTTTCTGTATTGTGGCCTCCCCACTGTCTCCCGCGGGGGGTATGTGTTTATGGCATCGGTGCGAGTGAGAGGGGGGAGATTTGTTTGCTAAACCCCCCCCCCCAAAATATTCAGCACAAGCTGTCACTGAGTAAGACGAGTCAGCATAACCCCCTAGTCCCCATTTTCACCCCCAGGCTCTCCCATACCATGGCCAGAATCATAGTAAGTGGCCCAGATAGCAAGCTACAGAGGAGACCGAGGAGCACCAGTTCCCCAGTATCCTCTGTGACTAATGAAACCGATGATCTCGGCACTTCCAGTTTCAGAGCTCTCATTTCCTGGCTGTTACAGTCGGTAAAGCAGCTAACCAAGCACAATATGTGCTTGATTAGCTGCACTGAAGGGCAGGGGAGACGTGGGGTTCTAATAGACCCTTGATGTCTCCATAAAGAGGACCTGTCATCTGCTCAATGCTATCACATAGGGGGCTTGTTAGCCCCCTTGAGATATCAATAAAGTTACATGGAAAAAAATTAAAAAGTGTAAAAAAAAAAATTACATTTTAGTAAAATAAATTTAAAAAAATTAAAACGTTTTTAAAAAAATGTAACAAAAGATTACATTTTAGTAAAATAAATATAAATAATAACAAAAAAAATTAAAAGTACATTGTCTCCCCCACACATACAGGCAATAGGTCCTGCACTGTATGTAAACAGCTGTTGCAGCACATGTGTGAGGCTGTGAACGGCAGAGTGATCATTCTGGGGCCATAACTCTTAACTGATAGCATGCAAAGACTTTAAAAACATCTCCTCTGAAAATTTTTTAGGTACCGTAATTTGTCACCATTGTACAAACATGTGCAATTTTAAATCCTGACATGTCTGGTATCTATTTACTCGACTCCACATCGGCTTTTATATTTTTACTGAATATATGCACCAAATTTGGGGTTCAATACATGACTGCACAAATACTGTGCAACAAAAAACGTTCCTACAACCACCATTTCATTCTCCAGGGCCTCTGCTTTCAGAAAATATATAATGTTTGGGGGATCCAAGTAATTTCCTAACAAAGAATGCAGATTTTATTGTACCCTAAATGCATGAATCTATATTGATGATTCGGTGGTAGGCCATCCGTCTTCCCCGTTGTCTGCTTCAGGCTCAGAGCTAATGAGATACACAGATAACATCTCCTGGAACTACACGTCAATCAACCAGATCCTCATCAGATATCTGAGGGAGATAACGGGATTGATTTATTAAAGGACCGCAACTCACGGCAAAGACAATGTTCACTCAGCTAAATCAGTAAAGCTGACAGAGAGAGAGAGAAATTCGGCCATTCTCTGCTGAACCAGCCAAATTTAGATTCATCTATGGCCATTCCCTTTCAAAATCAATTCAATCATCTTTTATTAAATAGGCTTGCTTGAAAATTCGAAAGGACATGCTATGCCAAATGAAGGACATACTATCCTCCAATAATATTGATGCTAGGGATCAAAAGGAGAAACCATGTTGCCCAGTTGGGGGTCAAATTATCCCCAAGGGCACTTCAGGACTCATAATACAAGTAGGGGTTGATGGGAGGAACTATTATGGCCAATGAGGCACTACAGAGCCCAGTAATAACATTAGGGTCAACAGGAGAACATTGCCCATTGAGGGGGGGGGGGGGGGGGTCCTGATATGCTCTAGTAATTTTGATGTAGGATTCAATAGGAGAAACTATGTTGCCCAGTTGGAGGTCATATCATCATCCAGTCGTTACAAGACACAGCAAAAATAATGGGGGGAACCACTGAGGGACATAGTATCCTCAAGTCACTACAGGGCACAGTAATAGCGTAAGGGCCAACGGGAGAAACCACATTGTCCATTGGGGGCCCTGCTGTCCACTATTAATATTGATGTAGGGATCTAGGGGAGAAACCATGTTGCCCAGTTGGCCATCATATTATCCACAAGGGCACTACAGGAGTGTAATAAAGTAGGGGTTGATGGGAGGAACTATTATGGCCAATGAGGCACTACAGAACCCAGTAATAACATTAGGGTCAACAGGAGAACATTGCCCATTGGGGGGGGGGGGGGGGGGGGTCCTGCTATGCTCTAGTAATTTTAATGTAGGATTCAATAGGAGAAACCATGTTGCCCAGTTGGAGGTCATATAATCAGCCAGTCGTTACAAGACTGGGAGGAACTATTATGTCCAATGAGGCACATGCTATCTTCCAGTCACTACAGAACTAATATTAGGTTCAGCAGGAGAAGCCGCTTTGCTCATTGGGGGCCCTGCTATCCTCTAAGAAAAATTATGTAGGGATCAACAGGAGAAATCAAGTTGCCCAGGTGGGGGTCATATTATCCTCCAGTAACTACAAGACACAGTTATAAAGTAAGTGTTGATGGGAGAAACCTTGATGCCCAGTGGGGACCCTGCTATCCTCCATTAATATTGAAGTTGAGATGAACAGAAGAAACCATGTTGCCCAGTTGGTGGTCATATTATCCTCCAGTTAGCACATAACACAGTAATAACGTAGGGATCAATGGAAATAACCGCATTGTCCATCAGAGGCTATGCTATCCTCCAGTAATATTGATATAGGGGTCAACAGGAGAAATGTTACCCAGTGGAGGGCTATATTATCCTCCAGTCACTACAGGACACAGTAATAATATAGGGGTCAACGGGGGAAACCACATTGCCCATTGGGGGCCATGCCATCCCCCAGTAATATTGATATAGGGATCAATGGGAGAAACCATGTTGCCCACTTGGGGGACACATGATCCTCCGGTTACTACAGGAGACATTAATAAAGTAGGGGTCGATGGTAGAAACCATGGTGTCCAGTAGGGGACATGCTATCCTCCAGTCACTACAGGACCCAGTAATAAAGTAGGGGTCGATAGGAGGAACTATGGTGCCCAGTTAGGGGTCATATTATCCTCCAGTCACTACAAGACACAGTGATAAAGTAGGGGTCGATGGGAGGATCTATGGTGCCCTGTGAGGAACATAGTATCTTCTGGTCACTACAGAACCCAGTGACAACATTAGGGTCAGAAGGATAAACCACATTGCCCATTGGGGGCCCTGCTATCCTCTAGTAATATTGATGTAGGGATCAACAGGAGGAACCATGTTGCCAAGTTTGAGGTCATATAATCCTCCAGTCATTACAAGACACAGAAGTAAACTAAAGTAGGGGTCAATGGTAGAAACCATGATGCCCAATGGGGGGATTATGATATTCTCCCGTAATATTGATGTAAGGGTCAACATTGGAAACCATGTTGCCCAGTTAGAGGTCAAATTATCCTCCATTTTCTACAGGACCCAGTAATAATGTAGGGGTCAATGGAAGAAACCACTTTGCCCATCGGAGGCCATGCTATCCAAGCACCTCCAGAAGCATCAGACAGCAGTGGCATTTGGAGCACCAAGGTTTCAACCAGAGAGGTAAGTACAAGCCTCCTTCTGCTATTTTTGGAAATCCTGGTGACAGGTTCAATTTTTTTTTACCCATTTATTAAGTATTTTTAACATACATTTTTGTGCATTATTGCATTTCAACATTTTTTCTCAAAAAAAATGTGAGAATGAGTTACATTTTCAAGTAAAAAAAAAAAAGCAACAGGTGCTATGAAATTTAGAAATTCCCAACACCTTTGTAGATGGAATTTTTTGAGATTTTGCAGCCAGTGGTTGACCTTTCCTTCCAGCCCCAAAATATTTCCTAATTACCTGTAAAAGAAAAGAATTAATTCCAGTTTACTGGGAGAGGAGGAGTGGGAGGAGCACGCAAAGTGCCAATTAGACAAGCCAGACAGGATCCCTGATTGACTGCTGGGGGAAGACTACACAGTCATTGGGAGTTAATTAGGGGAAATGTATTGACAGATAACGTCAAACGGCCTCTTTGAACCCGGCTTCCAGGTCATGGGGTGTAAAGAGCCAGGTTGTCAGAGGTCAGAGATCAGAGAGGAGATGTCACCTGGACAGGTCAGTGAAGAAGATGGATGTGACTCGGCTTTTGGGGAAAGTTCCAAGCACAGTAGAGAGAAAAAATATTAGGCTGGGTCCAGATTATCCCCAGATACCATCACATTGTTACCAATTCAATGGAGTGGCTAAGATAATTATAAAAGCATGCAACAATGTATACTCTGCATTACTCATACCATCCAACCAGAAGTGATTGTTCATCAAAATTAATACATTGTATTTTCTATATATATTATATTCAGGACTATAGCTAACCATTCATTAGATGAATTTTATTCAAAATATTTTGTTCCAAAAATGTTAGTTTGATTTTCTATTGGTTAGTGGATCACAGCAACGTTCAGGTTGGCTTCGCGTTGCTCCGAAATGGAAGTCGCGTCACTTCCGATCTGACTTTGCCCTGCGACTTTATGTCTGACTTCCATGCGATTTCAATGAACGGTATCCAACTTTGAGATGATTGAGACTTGTCCTTTGATCAATCAAATCAATTCCTTTGCTTCTGGTATGGAGGAAACCTCACGCCAAATTTACAAAAAATAACGGGCTAACCTCCCCCCAGTTCCATACTAGGCCCTTTGAGTCTGGTATAGATCTTGAAGGGAACCCTAACGCCAAAACTAAAAAAAATCGGCGTGGGGTACCCTTTGATCTGGTAAGGATGTTGAGGAGAAAAGAAATTAAAAAAACAACGGCATAGGTCCCCCCCCCCAAAATCCATACCAGACCCTTAACCAAGCATGCAGCCCAGCAGGTCAGGAAAGGCGGGGGATGGACGAATATCCCCCCGCCCCGAACTATACCAGGCCCTCAACATGGGGGGTGGGTGTTGATGGGGACAAGGGCCTTTTCCCGACAACCCTAGGCGGTGGTTATGGGGGCCTGCAGGCAGGGGGCTTATCGAAATCAAGAAGCCCCCTTTAATAAACCCAGATCTCGGATCCCCCCCATGTGAATGAGTATGGGGTACATTGTACCCCTACCCATTCACCAAAAAAAAAAAAGAAGTGCAGTGTTACAAAAAACAAGAGATGGTTTTTGACAATGCCTTAAATAAAAATTAAGAATGTCCCCCATCTTAGCTCCAATGTGTCTTCTTTCTCCGGTTCTTCCACCATTGTCTTCTTTCTCCGGTCTTCTCTCTCCAGTGATGTCTTCTCCCACTGGTGATGTCTTCTTCCTCCGGTCTTCTCTCTCCGGTGATGTTTTCTCCCTCCGGTGTTGTCTTCCGCCGCTGCCGATGTCTACGCCACCGCCAACCCGCTAAAAAAAAAGAAGCGGTCCTCCTCTGACGCTGGCTACCGCCCTTGTTTCAGCTCTGTTGTCTGTCAGTTCTTATATACAGTATCTCACAAAAATGAGTACACCCCTCACATTTTTGTAAATCTTTTCTTCTATCTTTTCATGTGACAACACTGAAGAAATGACACTTTGCTACAATGTAAAGTAGTGAGTGTACAGCTTGTATAACAGTGTAAATTTGCTGTCCCCTCAAAATAACTCAACACACAGCCATTAATGTCTAAACCGCTCCGGGCCGTCTTTACCACGGGGCAAACGCGGCAGCTGCCCTGGGCCCAGTCATTGTTGGGGGGCCTAAACAGCTGCCCGCCGGAGTTCCGCCACCTCTGGCGCTGATCACGCTGGCTGCTCGCTACTGTAATCCGGGAGAGGAGTGCTGCTTCTGTATTTACAAGTGACAGCGCTCCTCTCTGGCCGTTCAGACCCCTCCCTACTCCACACATCGATGTCTGTGAGGGCAGAGGAGGGAGGGGCGGGGCATCTACAGTATACATGCACGGCTCCTCTGCAGCACCATTCTGTTGTTTGGGTGAGGTGGGCTCTAAACTTTAATCCGAGGGGAGGAGAGCTTTTTTCTCTGGGGGAATTGGGGTTGGACTTGGATGTACAGCACACTCCCTCAACCATGCATTATGCACATAGTACACCCCTTAATCCTGCACTCTGAACATGTAGCGCACCCTTCAATCCTGCATTCTGCATGTAGGGCACCCCTCAATCCTGCACTCTGCACATAGGTCACCCCTCCATCCTGCACTCTGCACATAGCGCAACCCTCAACCCTGCACTCTGCAGACAACAGACCCCTGAACCCTGCACTCTGCACATAGCGCACCCCTGAACCCTGTACTCTGAACATAGCTCACCTCTGAACCCTGCACTCTACAGATAACGCACTCCTTAACCCTGCACTCTGCATATAGCTCACCTCTGAACCCTGCACTCTACAGATAACGCACCCCTCAATCCTGCACTCTGCACATAGCGCACCCCTTATTCCTGCACTTTACACATAGCGCACTCCTCAATCCTGCATTCTGCACACAGCGCACCCCTCAACCCTGGACTCTGTACATAGCACACCCCTCATTGTGCACCCCTCAATACTGCACTCTGCACATAGCGTACCTCTCAACCCTGCATGTAGCGCATCCCTCAACCCTGCACTCTGTACATAGCGCACCCCTCAACCCTGTGCACTCCGTACACTCTTCTGTATATAGTTCACTCCTGAACTCCTGGTATGTAACAGGAATCTTTATGTAGCACACATGCCTCAACCCTGCAATCTGTACATAGCGCACTCCTTAACCTGCACTCTGCACATAGTGCACCTCTCCCCCCTGCAAATAGCACAAGTCTCAACTCTGCACGTAGCGCACCCCTCAACCCTGCACTCTGCACATATTGCACCCCTCACCCCTGCATATAGCGCAAGTCTCAGCTCTGCATGTAGCGCACCCCTCAACCCTGCACCCTGTATGTAGCACACTCTTCTGTATATAGTTCACTCCTGAACTCCCAGTATGTAACAATGCGTCAATGTTAGTGAAGTCTGGCCACATCAACAATTCTATGCAGAGATAATAATGTGCAGTAACCTCTATCAACCAATCTGTGAACATTAATGATCTGCTTTAATCTTTAGCAACCAATCAGTGACTAAGAATGGTTTGCAGTAACCGCAATATCAGTAATGATGTACGGTAACCTCTAGCAACCAGTCAGCGGTAATGATGTGCAGTAATCACTAGCAACCAGTGAGAAGTAATGATGTACAGTAACCTCTAACAACCATTTAGCAAGCAGAAATGATGTGCTGCAACCTATAGCAACTAATCAGTGAGCGTTAATGATATGCTGTAACCTCTGGCAACTAATCGCAACCGCTGCCTGATCTGCTGCAGTAAACTGATTTGGGGGGGGGGGCCCAAGAAATGTTTGCCCAGGGTCCAATCAATATTAAAGATGGCCCTGAAAGTACTGGGAACAAAAGTGAGTACACCCCTAAATGAAAATATCCAAATTGGGCCCAAAGTGTCCATATTGTGTATGACCACCATTATTTTCCAGCACTGCCTTAACCCTCTTGGGCATGGAGTTCTCCAGAGCTTCACAGGTTGCCACTGGAGTCCTCTTCCACTCCTCCATGACCACATCACGGAGCTGGTGGATGTTAGAGACCTTGCGCTCCTCCACCTTCCGTTTGAGGATGCCTCACAGATGATCAATAGGGTTTAGGTCTGGAGACATGCTTGGCCAGTCCATCACCTTTACCCTCAGCTTCTTTAGCAAGGCAGTGGTCGTCTTGGAGGTGTGTTTGGGGTCGTTATCATGTTGGAATACTGCCCTGCGGCCCAGTCTCCGAAGGGAGGGGATCATGCTCGGCTTCAGTATGTCACAGTACATGTTGGCATTCATGGTTCCATTTGGAGATTTTCACTTAGGGGTGTACTCACTTTTGTTGCCAGCGGTTTAGACATTAATGGCTGTGTGTTGAGTTATTTTGAGGGGACAGCAAATTTACACTGTTATACAAGCTGTACACTCACTACTTTACATTGTAGCAAAGTGTCATTTCTTCAGTGTTGTCACATGAAAAGATAGAAGAAAATATTTACAGAAATGTGAGGGGTGTACTCACTTTTGTGAGATACTGTGTATATATATATACTGTACATGAAATGGGGAAATAAAGAATCCTTTTTAATGTTCTTCCAGGAACGCCAACACAGCTTGGAGAAGACCAGGCGAAGGCAGATGATGCCTTTGTTCCTCTCCCGGCCTATACTGTACGGTAACAATACCTTTATTCACACACTGCCAAGGCACCACAAAGCTCGAACCCTTCTAGCACAGATAAGAGTAGGCAGGCAATGACTTCCAACAATATTTTCCTTCATGTTCGGTGTATATGAGCAGAGAGAGTGCAGTGCACAGCGCAGGTCACACCGTGTGACACACAGCCGGAGTCACCCCCGCTCGGATCTACCATTACCCGCTGATCCAAAAAAACCTACAACTGCTAGGATTGCCGAAAATTAAGTGTGCAAGGTAGGTCACAGCTCCCTGCTTTACTGCTGCTTCACATAGGAAAAGATGAGGGATAAAGCAGCGGCTGATGTACTAAGGAGAAGCAAAGCTTGCTTCAAACTTCATGTGCAGAGGAATTAAAAAAAAAAAAAAAAACTTTTCCTACACATGATTGGATATTTGAATCAAAGTTCACAGAATATCGGCCCTGTGAGCTGCAAGGCTTGAACTGTGTTTCTCATACCAGCCAATTAGGTATTGAGGCTTCTTCACTAGTTGAGATTATTAGTTATTAATGATTTAATTAATGAATTCATTCAATATTAATCATTGTTTATAATTTTATATATTATTTTTATTAATCAATTATTTCCATTATTATTATCATCATCATTATTATTATTACTATTATTGCTATTATTAATTATTTTTTTATTTATTATTTAATTCATACTTTTTTTATCATTTATTACTTATTCAATTTACATTTAATTATTGAATTTAATATATTATTTTTAGTATTTAATCAATTATTTCCATTATTATCATCATCATCATCATCATTATTATTATTATTCTTTTTTTAAATTTTTTTTATTACTATTATTGCTATTATTAATTATTTTTTTATTTATTATTTAATTCATACTTTTTTGATCATTTATTACTTAATCAATTTATAATTAATTAATTATTAATGAATGAATTTAATATATTATTATTTATTGAATTATTTCCATTATTATCATCATCATCATTATTATTATTATTATTATTATTGCTATTATTAATCCTTTTTTATTTATTATTTAATTCATACATTTTTTATCATTTATTACTTAATCAATTTATATTTAATTAATTATTAATGCATGAATTTATGAATGAATGAATTATTAATCATTGTTTATAATTGAATGTATCATTTGTATTATTTAGTCAATTATTATTATTATTATTATTATTATTATTATTATTATAGTTTTTTATTATTATTATTTAATTCATACATTTTTTTATCATTTATTACTTACTCAACACTTTTTATGTATCATTTAATTCATTATTATTTTTATTATATATTACTTAATTCATAATTATTTTATTTATTATTTAAAGCTGCAATAACTCCAAAAAGCAAACATTTATTTATATTGCAGTTTATCAATCATTAGATGTGATGGCTGCTCTCCTCCTGCTTTACATAGAAAAAGATGAGGGATAAAGCAGCGTCAAAGATTGCTTCAAATTTCATGTGCAGAGATTTATTTTTTTTTTACATTTTTAAAAAAAAAATTACTTTTCCTACACGCGACTGGATATTTGAATCAAAGTTCACTGTATATCGGCCCTGTGAGCTACAAAGCTTGAACTGCCAGTGTTTCTCATACCAGCCAATCAGATATTGAGGCTGCTTTACTCAATGAGATTATTAATTATTAATGAATGAATTTATGAACAAATTAATTATTATTCATCGTTTATAATTGAATGTATCATTTGTATTATTTAGTCAATTATTTCCATTATTATTATTATTATAGTTTTTTTTTAAATGTATTATTTAATTTATACATTTTTTTATCATTTATTACTTAAATAAAATAAATATGAATGAAGTAATATATAATAAAAATCATAATTAATTAAATTATACATAAATGATATGATCTTTTTTATGTATCATTTAATTCATTATGATTTTTATTATATATTTTTTATTATATATTACTTATATTACTTATATTATTACTTATAGTTTTTTTTAACTTATTATTTAATTCATACATTTTTTTTATCATTTATTACTTAAATAACATAAATATGAATGAAGTAATATATAATAAAAATCATAATTAATTAAATTATACATAAATTATATGATCTTTTTTATGTATCATTTAGTTCGTTATGATTTTTATTATATATTTTTTATTATATATTACTTATATTACTTATATTATTACTTATAGTTTTTTTTATTTATTTATTATTTAATTCATACATTTTTTTATCATTTATTACTTACTCAACACTTTTTATGTATCATTTAATTCATTATTATTTTTATTATATATTACTTAATTTATATTTATTTTATTTATTATTTAAAGCTGCAATAACCCCAAAAGCAAGCATTTATTTATATTGCAGCTGATCAATCATTAGATGTGATGGCTTCTTTAGTTTTGTAGTACAGCTCCCTGCTTTGCTGCTGCTTCACATAGGAATAGATGAGGGATAAAGCAGCGGCTGATGTACTAAGGAGAAGCAAAGCTTGCTTCAAACTTCATGTGCAGAGGAATTTAAAAAAATAAATAAATAAATAACTTTTCCTACACACGATTGGATATTTGAATCAACGTTCACAGAATATCTTTATAATGGATTCCGCGCTTAGAATAGTGTGGGTTGCAGCCCCCCCCCCCCCCCCCCCTTTATTGGGTTCCCAAAGGAACTTACAGGAGTAGATATAAAAAATGGGGTAATTGGCGCTATCCCTATAGGTGATTATTAATAAGAAGTGGTGTGAAGTGTTGGACTACACTCCTTACACCAAATTACAAGTGAACGTGCTTCCACGTAGCATTGTAAAAAAAAAGTGAATAGTGAAAAAGATATTAATCCATAGCTAGAAGATATATAAAAAAACATATAGTGTATGTGCAAAAAAGTAGAAGGTGAATATGTGTTAGAATATATCTGAATAGGGCGATCTCAGATTAATAATTAATGGGATGCATAACCACCCCACCTTGTGATACGACCAAATTTTACAAGGTTATAGATGGTTAAAAGTATACGATATAATAAGTGTATACACAATATTAAAGTGCAACAATGTCCACCCCTTACCATACAAACGCTAACTGTCTAAGCGTACTCTTATTAATAAAGTGCAGTTAGATCCGCACCTAAACATAAATGTGATAAATGTCCAATATGATAACCCAAGGTCCCAATCTAAAATACATTTTCACATAAATAAAAAAGAGAAATAAAACAAAAAAATTTAAATAGTCCCAAAAAGTCCAATAATGCGTGACTTCGGTGCACATCAAATAGTGTGTGACTGTAGTGCCCCCCCCCCAGTGGGTCCCCACTCACCAGACGTAGTTACCCCCTGCAGGGGTAGTAGGCATATAGTGGGTGACTGTGAATGGATCTCCTCCTAGGTAGCTGTGCTAAACCTTGTGTTCCTCCATCGGGCTTGTCCCCCTATTCAATCAGACTCCGAAGTGTGCTTTAATCAGGGCTTCCCAGGTCGTTCCACACCAACAAGCGGCAAAGTCCTCACAGAAAAAAAGCAAGGGGCTCCCATAGTGCAGTATTTAAAAATGAAGTTTATTAAACTAATAAAAAATGTTGTATAAGAACAACTGCTGGTAAGCAAAAGCGAGGGACCGTAATGAAAATGGTAAGCAAAGAGGCGGTCCGTGGCGTGCGTACCATCTGCGTTCCAAGCAGTATTCTTCCGGGTGTGACATAAGAGCGTGGCTCTGTCTTACGCGTTTCGTCACTGGACGTTCTCAAAGGCGGTGCTTCATCATTGGTGTCAGTGGGAGGAATAGTGCCCCATCATTGGTGTCAGTGGGAGGAATAGTGCCCCATCATAGGTGTCAGTGGGAGGAATAGTGCCCCATCACTGGTGTCAGTGGGAGGAATAGTGCCCCATCATTGGTATCAGTGGAAGGAATAGTGCCCCATCATTGGTGTCAGTGGGAGGAGTAGTGCCCCATCACTGGTGTCAGTGGGAGGAATAGTGCCCCATCATTGGTGTCAGTGGGAGGAATAGTGCCCCATCATTGGTGTCAGTGGGAGGAATAGTGCCCCAAGGGCCAGGTAAAAGCAAGCAAAGGACCACATTTGGCCCGCGGGCCTCAGTTTGGAGACCCCTGACTTAAAGGATCTGCATGCTTGGTGCCAGACACCACAACGTACCTTCAGAGGTCTATGGGGGGGACCACACCTGGACGGGTCAGGGTGGGTTTTGGTGGCAAAAGAGGGACCTACCCCAATATTAGGTGGGTGGTGATAAAATTCTGGATAATCGGTGTATATACTCGATCTTTATTTTAAATGAAGTCTTTCTGGATTTTATCCAATCAGAAGATCACATGACTGGCGGCAGACCAAGTCTATGGCGGTCGATTTATTAAAGGAAAATCGACTTGTAGTGCCTTCAGTAAACCAACCCCCGATGTGTACCGTCCACCCGTCAGCCAATCGCAGGCCGGCGGTTCACGGCCCGTTGCTCCCACCTGCACGTCGGTGGCTCAGACATCACAATTACCGGTGTTATTGCAGTAATTAGCTACTTGCAGAGGAGGGGGGGGGGGGAGGGGGAGGTGTGACCATTCTGTTGCTCGAGGCAACAATTAAATTGTACCCAATTCATTTCTGACTCCCAGACAAAGATAACGATTGTTACAGAGAATCCAACCAATCCACAACAAGCTCTAGGAAGTTTTCTCACAATACATTGTTACAATTATAGAATCCCAAGACGCATTTACATTGATTACAGTCCCGCGATTTCGGCTCATCAGAGGCGATTCAGGGATTAACACCCCCCCCCCCCACTCCGGAAGTTTTTACCCCCCCCCTTTATGACCAGGCCATTTTTTCCTATTCGGCGCTGCGCCTCTTCTATGCCGCGCACACACGGTCGCACAGATCTTGTCGGAGATTCCGATCGCCGAGATCGCGGTGACGTGCGACACGTACGGCGAGCCGAGAAAAATGAAGTTCAGTAGCCAAGTGCGGCTCCTTCTGCTTGATTCCGAGCATGCGTGGAGCTTTGTGTGTCGGAATTGCGCGCACGCGATCGTAAATTTCCGACAACGGATTTTGTTGTCGGAAAATTTGGGATCCGGATCTCAAATTTTGTGTGACGGAAGTTTCCGACGGAAGATGTCCGATGGAGCCTACGCACACGGTCCGAATTTCCGACAACAAGCTCCCATCAAACATTTGGAAATTCCGACCGCGTGTGCGCGGCATAACTGGCGATTGCGCGGTCATACAGCGCTGTACCCAAATATCATTTATATCTTTTTTTTTAAACACAAATAGAGCTTTATTTTGGAGGTATTTGATCATCAGTGAGGTTTTATTTTTTTATTATATATAGTGAGGGGGGAAAAAAGTATTAGACTCCCCTTCTGATTTTGTATGTTTGCCCCACTGACAAAGAAACGATCGGTCTATAATTTTAATGGTCGGTTTGTTATAACAGCAAGAGACAGAATAACAAAAATATCCAGAAAAACGAACTTCAAAAAAGTTATAAATTGATTTGCATTTTAATGGAGTGAAATAAGTATTTGACCCCTTCGCAAAACGACTTAGTACTCGGTGGAGAAACCCTTGTTGGCGATCACAGAGGTCAGACGTTTCTTGTAGTTGGCCTCCAGGTTTGCACATCTCAGGAGGGATTTTGTCCTCTTTGCAGACCCTCTCCAAGTCATTAAGGCTGATGTTTGGTAACTTGAACCCTCAGCCTTCTCCACATATTTTCTATGGGATTAAGGTCTGGAGACTGACTAGGGCCACTCCAGGGCTTTAATGTGCTTCTTCTTGGACCACTCCTTTGTTGCCTTGGCCGTGTGTTTTGGGTCATTGTCATACTGGAATACCCATCCACCACCCATTTTCAATGCCTTGGCTGAGGGAAGGAGGTTCTCACCCAAGATATGACGGTACATGGCCCCGTCCATCATCCCTTTGATGCGGTGAAGTTGTCCTGTCCCCTTAGCAGAAACCCCCCCTCCCCCCAAAGCATGTTTCCACCTCCATGTATGATGGTGGGGGATGGTGTTCTTGGGGTCATAGGCAGCATTCCTCCTCCTCCTCCAAACACGGTGAGTTGAGTTGATGCCAAAGATCTCGATTTTGGTCTCATCTGACCACAACACTTTCACCCAGTTCTCCTCTGAATCATTCAGATGTTCTTAGCAAACTTCAGATGGACCTGTACATGTGATTTCTTGAGCAGGGGGACCTTGCGGGGGCTGCAGGATTTCAGTCCTTCACGGCTTTGTGTGTTACCAATTGTTTTCTTGGTGACTTTGGTCCCAGCTGAGATCATTGAGAAGATTCTCCTGTGTAGTTCTGGGCTGATTCCTCACCGTTCTCATGATTATTGAATCTCCACGAGGTGAGATCCTCCATGGAGCCCCAGACCGAGGGAGATCGACCGTTATTTTGTATTTCTTCCATTTGCGTATAATCGCACCAACTGTTGTCACCCTCTCACCAAGCTGCTTGGCGATGGTCTTGTAGCCCATTCCAGCCTTGTGTAGGTCTACAATCTTGTCCCCGACATCCTTGGACAGCTCTTTGGTCTTGGCCATGGTGGAGAGATTGGAATCTGATTGACTGATTGATTGCTTCTGTGGACAGGTGTCTTTTATACAGGTAACAAGCTGAGATTAGGAGCACTCCCTTTAAGAGAGTGCTCCTAATCTCAGCTGGTTACCTGTATAGAAGACACCTGGGAGCCAGAAATCTTGCCGATTGTTAGGGGATCAAATACTTATTTCACTCATTAAAACGCAAATCAATTTATAGCTTTTTTTAAATGCGTTTTTCTGGATATTTTTGTTGTTATTTTGTCTCTCTCTGGTAAAATAAACCGACCAATAAAATTATAGACCGATCGTTTCTTTGTCAGTGGGGCAAACGTACAAAATCAGCAGGGGAGCAAACACTTTTTCCCTCACCGTAAATTAAAAAAGACCAAAAATGTTTTTTTGTTTTTTTTAAATTCTATATTTTATTTTTTCAAACACAGAAAAAGAAAAAAAAAATTTTCATATATATATACATATAAAACAAATATCCTTATTGCTAAGACCAAAAATGTTAAAAAAAAAAACCAAAAAAAAACAATATCTTTTTACTTTCTGGTATAAAGCATATCCAATAAAAAATGTTTAAAAAGTCTGCTTTCTTCATAAATATCGGCCACATTTTTATATTTTGCTCTACAGGGAGAAAAAAAATCAGCCACATTACTGCTGTCTGTACGAGGCTCTGGGCTGTGATTCGCTAAGCTAATCAGCAGATCTTGGCCATAAATCATTGGCCGGGACCTGCTGATCAGCTTTTGTTATAAAGAATTACAGCACAGACGGGGCAATTACAGCACAGACGGGGCAATTACAGCACAGACGGGGCAATTACAACACAGCCGGGGCAATTACAGCACAGCCGGGGCAATTACAGCACAGACGGCAATTACAGCACAGCCGGGGCAATTACAGCACAGCCGGGGCAATTACAGCACAGACGGGGCAATTACAGCACAGATGGGGCGGTCCCCTACCTGGAAATGCCGAGTCGCGTACGCGCACGTGATCTGCCGTGGAGCAGCCACCCCTTTGCCATATACACATGGGGCAAGTGGTTAAAGGAGATCATCGAAACCTTGGTCTGAAAGTTGAATATCAATCTACACTATATTACCAAAAGTATTGGGACACCTGCCTTTACACGAACATGAACTTTAGTGGCATCCCAGTCTTAGTCCGTAGGGTTCAATATTGAGTTGGCTCCGCCCTTTGCATCTATAACAGCTTCAACTTTTCTGGGAAGGCCGTCCACAAGGTTTAGGAGTGTGTCTATGGGAATGTTTGACCATTCTTCCAGAAGCACATTTGTGAGGTCAGGCACTGATGTTGGATGAGAAGGCCTGGCTCACAGTCTCCGCTCTAATTCATCCCAAAGGTGTTCTATCAGGTTGAGGTCAGGACTCTGTGCAGGCCAGTCAAGTTCCTCCACCCCAAAATCGCTCATCCATGTCTTTATGGACCTTTTAGGCTTTGTTTAGACTTGCAGTTGGGGGGGGGGTGGCAAAAATGCACAGTTGAGGCAGCGTTTTTTGCCACCCGCCAACCACCCCCACCCTCCCCCTCTTAAGCTGCAATAGGCAAGGGACAGGGATGTTTACATGCTATGGCCACAATGCTTCCCAAGCCTTGAGATTTTTAAACACTTGTTAGAGCAGATAGCATGCACATCTAGTTTACAACTGGTAATGAAAGCTGCAAGCACAGTACAGACAGGGTTAATTATGGTAAACATAACAGTCCATTTGCCCCCCACCCCCCTTACCATTGCATAGAAGGGGAAGTTAGGCTATATAAATGGGGACATGTAACAAATAGAAAGTAGGCGTTCTCCCAATTTGACTGCAAAAGTGAATATACAGTACACTTAGGGTTAGGTGTCTGGTGTCTTTACATAGGAAAGTTGTCCATCGTGTGCTTTCTTGTCTTTAGTATTTTTATATTTTGACATTTTATTTATTTTATATTCATTTATTGTATTTTTTTATATTTTTACATTTTATTTATTTTATATTTATTTGATGTATTTTTTTATAATTTTACATTTTATTTATTTTATATTTATTTATTTATTTATTGTATTTTTTTATATTTTTACGTTTTGTTTATTTTATATTTATTTGATGTATTTTTTTTATATTTTTACATTTTATTTATTTTATATTATTGTTTTGTATTTTTTTTATATTTTTACATTTTATTTCTTTTATATTTATTTGATGTATTTTTTTAATATTTTTACATTTTATTTATTTTATATGTATTTATTGGATTTTTTATATTTTTACATTTTATTTATGTTATATTTATTTATTTATTGAATTTTTTTTATATTTTTACATTTTATTAATTTTATATTATTGTTTTGCATTTTATTATATTTTTACATTGTATTTAATTTATATTTATTTGATGTATTTTTTATATTTATTCATTTATTTATTGGATTTTTTTTATATTTTTACATTTTATTAATTTTATATTATTGTTTTGTATTTTTTTATATTTTTACATTTTATGTATTGTTATTTAATTATTTTAAAATAATGTATATATTAAAAATAATAAACAAAATAAGACAATATATTTATTTATATTTTTTTGTTAAAAAATCATGAATTATTTTTGGGGCGATTATGGCAGAAGCCACCAGCGTGCGCCCAGCCCAACGCGCATTCGCTAACGTGCCAGCGTGAATGAGGGCGCAATAATATTATGAAGCTTCATTTCACAGCCTCTGGTTCCCCTTATTTATTTTATATTTATTTCTTTATTGGATTTTTTTAAATATTTTTACATTTTATTTATTTTATATTATTGTATTGTATTTTTTTTATATTTTTACATTTTATTTTTTTATATATATTTATTTGTTGTATTTTTTTATACTTTTATATTTTATTTATTAAAATTTAATTATTATAAAATAATGTACATATTAAAAATAATAAATAAAATAAGACAATATATTAATTTATTTTTTTGTTAAAAAGATCATGAATTATTTTTGGGGCGATTATGGCAGAAGCCACCAGCGTGCGCCCAACATTCGCTAACGCGTCAGCATGAATGAGGGCACAATAATATTATGTAGTTTCATTTCACAATTATTTTTGGGGCGATTATGGCAGAAGCCACCAGCGTGCGCCCAACCCAACGCACATTCGCTAACGCGCCAGCGTGAATGAGGGCGCAATAATATTATGAAGCTTCATTTCACAGCCTCTAGTTCCCCTTATTTATTTTATATTTATTTCTTTCTTGGATTTTTTAAAATATTTTTACATTTTATTTATTTTATATTTATTTATTGGATTTTTTAAAATATTTTTACATTTTATTTATTTTATATTATTGTTTTTTTTATATATTTTTACATTTTATTTTTTTATATTTATTTGTTGTATTTTTTTATATTTTTTAAAAAAAGTACATATAATGTATGTAATGTAATGTACATATTAAAAATAATAAATAAAATAAGACAATATATTTATTTATTTATTTTTGTTAAAAAAATCATGAATTATTTTTGGGGCGAATTTGGCAGAAGCCACCAGCGTGCACAGCCCAACGTGCATTCGCTAATGCGCCAGCGTGAATGAGGGCGAGATCATTTTTATGAAGTATCATTTCACAGCCTCGAGTTCCCCTTATTTATTTTATATTTATTTATTTATTGGATTTTGTAAAATATTTTTACATTTTATTTATTTTATATTTATTTATTGGCTTTTTTTTTATATTTTTACATTTTATTTATTTTATATTATTGTTTTGTATTTTTTTTATATTTTTACATTTTATTTATTTTAGATTTATTTGATGTATTTTTTTTATAATTTTACATTTTATTTATTGATATTTAATTATTATAAAATAATATACATATTAAAAATAATAAATAAAATAAGACAATATATTTATTTATTTATTTGTTTAAAAAATCATGAATTATTTTTGGGGAGATTATGGCAGAAGCCACCAGCGTGCGCCCAGCCCAACGCGCATTCGCTAACGCACCAGCGTGAATGAGGGCGCGATAATATTACGAGGTTTCATTTCACAGCCTTGAGTTCCCCTTATTTATTTTAAATTTATTTTTTATTTATTGGATTTTTTTTTATATTTTTACATTGTATTTATTTTATATTATTGTTTTGTATTTTGGTATATTTTTACATTTTATTTATTGATATTTAATTATTATAAAATAATGTACATATTAAAAATAATAAATAAAATATGACAATATATTTATTTATTTTTGTTAAAAAAATCATGAATTATTTTTGGGGCGATTATGGCAGAAGCCACCAGCATGCGCCCAACATTCGCTAACGAGTCAGCGTGAATGAGGGCGCGATAATATTACGAGGTTTCATTTCACGGCCTCGAGTTCCCCTTGACCCGCCATTTCTTTGGAATCTCTGATTTATCATCTGCGCAATATTTCAGTTGATTTTGGAATTCCGAGCTCCTGGAAGATTATGCGGTATTATATCCTTCCTGCCGGTCTCAAGAACTGTAAATAAATACAATAAAGGAGGCACGAAGGTCAGACAGCCTCTCTATAATGGAGTCCCCCCCCCCCCCCGGGCAATCGCGGGTTAAGCCTCGGGCTACATCAACAGATATTCCTCTGCGCCGGCGCTCGCCCCGTCTCTCTGTTAAATAATCTGGAATCGTGTTTATTATGCAGTGGCACAGAAAGGTGAAGTTTTTAAATAAATAAACCCTGGATAAATAAACCGCCCCCGCCCGCGGCAAAACTCAGCTGATCCGGGAGCAGCTCTCGATATTTTTCAAATAAATCAGAGTTTCAAATGAACCCGAGCCGAGCAGATAAGATTTCCAAGTGACTCGCGGTGGAAAAGGCGAGGGATCGGCGAGGCCGACTCAACAGAACCAAAACAAACATTTTTACAAGTTCCAGAAGCCGTCAAGCCCACCTCTCTCTCAAGCCTGGGGGTGGGGTGGGGGGGCTGCCGCAGATCCCGGTGATGGTGGGGCGCAAAAAAGAAAAAAATCTGTCTGTCCGTTGTCGCGATTGAATTAAATTCCACAAATTTTGGAAAATACGGAAATTATTTTACATTTTTCTTTTAATCTGAAAAGGAATTATATTTCATGATAAAATTCAATCACTTAAAATGAATATTTTTGTTATGGGCGGGCACCGACGTTCGCTCTTCTGATGGTTCGTGTTTTTATTAAAAAAAAAAAAAAAAAGGTTTGGCCGCCTTTCGGAGCAATTTCCGCACAACCAAATTACATGGTTGGGTTAAAAAAAGTCCATCAAATTCAACCGATAATAAAAAAGGAAAAAGAAAAATGGAAAACCACCATATATAATTATCACACCTGAAATGTAGATTTAACACCATGTGATCACAGTGACCAATCGCAGCTAGCAACACAAGGAAGCCGGCTGTTTGTTTACGATTGTCATGTGATCTGCTGTGATTGGTCACAACGATCACATGGTACCTGGCATGTGATCAGGTGACAGAGCAGGGCCTTCTAAAAACGTCATATGACAACCACTTAGAAGGACAAAATTGGCCCTGTCTGTACTATGTGATCACTGTGACCAATCACAGCTAGCAACACAAGTGTACACATGAAAGGAAGCCAACCGTTTGTTTACAATTGTCATGTGATTGGTCACAACGATCACATGGTACCAGCAGCGGACCGGTATAGTGATCAGGTGACAAGGCGGCGCCTTCTAAGACGACGTCATAGGACATCCACTCAAGGACTCAAGGACAAAAGCCCCGCCTGGCCTATGGCAGATTGATGGCGGGGCGGGCATTTGGTCATTCCAAGTGGATGTCCTATGACGTAGTTTTAGAAGGCTTTGGCACCTGCCACCTGACCACTATACCAGCCAGCTGCCTATACCATGTGATCCTTGTAAACAATCACAGCAGATCACATGACAATCGTAAACAAATGGATGGCTTCCTTTCATGAGTACATTTGTGTTGCTAGCTGTGATTGGTCCTTAAAATCTTGCCACACCAAACCCCATGGTGCAACGCCATGCGGTTTGGCGTGCGCAAAAACGTGTGAGGTTGCCAATGCGTGGGGGGTGCCGTTAGGCTTGCTTTAAATCTATGCGATGAGCGCAGGTGGGCACATGGTTCAAACATGTTCTTGAATTCAGTGGTCTGCCCTACATGCGAGAATTGTTGGGAAAGAAGTCCCTGCCCTTTTTGTAAAACCGCGCCGCACCAAACCAGCACCATGCGGTTTGGCGTGCGGTAAAACGTGTGCATTTGCTAATGCATGGCGGTGTCATTAGCTTTAATTCACATCTATGTGTGGCCAAGTGCATGCACGCCCGGTTTAAGCACGCTCCCGTGTATCACGTGTAAGGCAGCTTATTCATGCCACTGGTCTTCCCCACCCATGAGAAACGAGGGGGAAAGAACGAAGTCCCTGATCCTTTTGTGAAATCGTGCCGCACTGAACCACATGGTTGGCAAATGCGGTTGTCGAAGCATGGGGGGTGTCATTAGCCTTAGTTCACATCTATGTGTGCGTGGGTGCATACGCCCCCGGTTTAAGCATGTTCTCGTGCGTCGAGTGTAAGGCAGCTTATTCATGCCACTGGTCTTCCCCAACCATGAGAAACGTGGAGAAAGAAGTCCCCGACCCTTTCGTAAGATTGTGCCGCACTGCACCGCATGGTTGGCAAGATGCGCATGCCTCCCGGTTTAAGCGCGTTCTTGCGTGCCATGTGTAAGGCAGCCCTTTCATACCAATGGTCTTCCCCACCCATGAGAAACGTGGAGGTAAGAAGTCCCCGACCCTTTTGTAAGATTGTGCCGCACTCCACTGCATGGTTGGCAAATGTGGTTGCCGATGCATGGGTGGGGTGCCATTACCCTTAGTTCGCATCTATGTGTGCGTGGGTGCACGTGTGCCCGGTTTAAGCGCGTTGTGGTTTGCCACGTGCAAGGTGGCCTTTCACTCCAGTGGTCTTCCCCACCCATGAAAAACGTGGGGGGGAAAGAAGTCCCTGACCCTTTTGTAAGATTGTCATTGACAATGCATGGGGGGTTGACATTAGCCTTAGTTCGCATCTATGTTTGCGTGGGTGCATGCGCGCCCCGGTTTAAGCCCGTTCACGTGCGAGGCAGCTTATTTATTCCAATGGTCTTCCCCACCCATGAGAAACACAGGAGAAGAAGTGCCTGATCCTTGTGTAAAAATCGCACCGCACAGGTTGGCGAATGCGGTTGCCGATGCATGGGGGTGCCATTAGCCTAAGTTCACATGTACGTGTGCGCGGGTGCATGCCCGCCTATTTTAAGCGCGTTCTGGCGTGTGACGTGTAAGGCAGCCCTTTCATTCCAATGGTCTTCCCCACCCATGAGAAACGCAGGAAAAGAAATCCCTGACCCTTTTGTAAAATCGCGCCACACTGATTGGCGAATGCGGTTGCCGATGCATGGGGGATTACCATTACCCTTAGTTCACAGGTACGTGTGCGCGGGTGCATGCGCGACCAGTTTAAGCCCTTCCCGGGTGTCACGTGCAAGGCAGCTTATTCATTCATTCACACGGAAAAAGAAATCTCGGACTATTTTTGTAAAAATCGCGCCGCACTGGTTGGCGAATGCGGTTGCCGATGCATGGGGGTGCCATTAGCCTTAGTGTGCACAGGTGCAAGCGTGCCCAGTTTAAGCGCGCTCTTGCGTGTCACGTTTAAGGCAGCTTACTCATTCCAATGGTCTTCCCCACCCATGAGAAACGCGGGAAAAGAAGTCCCCGACCCTTTTTGTAAAAATCGCGATGCACTGGTTGGCGAATGCAGTTGCCGATGCATAGGAGTGCCATTAGCCTTAGTTCACATGTACGTGTGCGCCGGTGCATGCGCGTCCAGTTTAAGCACACTCTCGCGCGTGACGCGTAAGGCAGCCCTTTCATTCCAATGGTCTTCCCCACCCATGAGAAACACGGGAAAAGGAGTCCCCGACCCCTTTTTGTAAAAATCGTGCCGCACTGGTTGGCGAATGCGGTTGCCGATGCATAGGGGTGCCATTAGCCTTAGTGTGCACAGGTGCAATCGTGCCCAGTTTAAGCGCGTTCTCGCGTGTCACATTTAAAGCAGCTTACTCATTCCAATGGTCTTCCCCACCCATGAGAAACGCGGGAAAAGAAGTCCCCGACCCTTTCCGTAAAAATCGCACCGCACTGGTTGGCGAATGGGGTTGCCGATGCATAGTGGTGCCATTAGCCTTAGTTCACATGTACGTGTGCGCCGGTGCATGCGCGCCCAGTTTAAGCGCACTCTCGCGCGTGATGCGTAAGGCAGCCCTTTCATTCCAATGGTCTTCCCCGCCCATGAGAAACGCGGGAAAAGGAGTCCCCGACCCCTTTTTGTAAAAATCGCGCCGCACTGGTTGGCGAATGCGGTTGCCGATGCATGGGGGTGCCGTTAGCCTTAGTTCGCATCTATGTGTGCGTGGGTGCAAGCGCGCCCAGTTTAAGCGCACTCTTGAGTGTCACGTTTAAGGCAGCTTACTCATTCCAATGGTCTTCCCCACCCATGAGAAACGCGGGAAAAGAAGTCCCTGACCCTTTCCGTAAAAATCGCGCCACACTGGTCGGCGAATGTGGTTGCCGATGCATGGGGGTGCCATTAGCCTTAGTTCACATGTATGTGTGTGCCGGTGCATGCGCGCCCAGTTTAAGCACACTCGCGCGCATGATGCGTAAGGCAGCCCTTTCATTCCAATGGTCTTCCCCACCCATGAGAAACACGGGAAAAGAAGTCCCCGACCCCTTTTTGTAAAAATCGCGCCACACTAGTCAGCGAATGCGGTTGCCGATGCATGGGGGTGCCATTAGCCTTAGTTCACATGTACGTGTGCGCCGGTGCATGCGCGCCCAGTTTAAGCACACTCTCGCGCGTGATGCGTAAGGCAGCCCTTTCATTCCAATGGTCTTCCCCACCCATGAGAAACGCGGGAAAAGGAGTCCCCGACCCCTTTTGTAAAAATTGCGCCACACTGGTCGGCGAATGTGGTTGCCGATGCATGGTGGTGCCGTTAGCCTGAGTTCGCATCTATGTGTGCGTGGGTGCAAGTGCGCCCAGTTTAAGCGCACTCTCGAGTGTCACGTTTAAGGCAGCTTATTCATTCCAATGGTCTTCCCCACCCATGAGAAACACAGGAAAAGAAGTGCCTTATCCTTGTGTAAAAATCACACTGCACAGGTTGGCGAATGCGGTTGCCGATGCATGGGGGTGCCATTAGCCTAAGTTCACATGTGCGTGTGTGCCAGGGCATGCGCGCCCAGTTTAAGCGCGTTCTGGCATGTGACATGTAAGGCAGCCCTTTCATTCCAATGGTCTTCCCCATCCATGAGAAACACGGGAAAAGAAATCCCTGACCATTTTGTAAAATCGCGCCACACTGATTGGCGAATGCGGTTGCCGATGCATGGGAGGGTGCCATTACCCTTAGTTCACATGTACGTGTGCGCGGGTGCATGCGCGACCAGTTTAAGCCCGTTCTCGGGTGTCACGTGCAAGGCAGCTTATTCATTCCATTGGTCTTCCCCACCCATGGGAAACACGGAAAAAGAAATCTCAGACTCTTTTTGTAAAAATCGCGCCGCACTGGTTGGCGAATGCGGTTGCCCGATGCATGGGGTTGCCATTAGCCTTAGTGCGCACAGGTGCAAGCGTGCCCAGTTTAAGCGCACTCTCGAGTGTCACGTTTAAGGCAGCTTACTCATTCCAATGGTCTTCCCCACCCATAAGAAACGCGGGAAAAGAAGTCCCCAACCCCTTTTTGTAAAAATCGCGCCGCACTGGTTGGCGAATGCGTTTGCCGATGCATAGGGGTGCCATTAGCTTTAGTTCACATGTGTGCCGATGCATGCGCGCGCAATTTAAGTGCATCCTCGCGTGTGACGTTCAAGGCAGCCCTTTCATTCCAATGGTCTTCCAAACCCATGGGAAACGCGGGAAAAGAAATCCCAGACCCCTTTTTGTAAAAATAGCACCGAACTGGTCGGCGAATGCGGTTGCCGATGCATTGGGGGGGGGGGTTGGCGCCATTAAGAATTAACGTTCCTTTGCATGATGCAATTTTTTTTTTTTTGGCGACATGCTCCGATATAGCTGTGAACCAAGCCTCGCACACACGACGCTGCTGAGGCTCCGACGGGCGTGCACGGCGGCCATCTTGCCCCATAGAAGCCTCTTTTGTGCTGCCACATCTGAAAGCTATTAGGAGAACACAGGTAGCTCGCACAAACATATGCTGACCACATTACGCTCTACAACGACATTTCCACAACTTTACCTCTCCAAATAAACAATTATGTTCCCTGTACATTAGCCGGGAATCTGCACAAACAGGTAACGGGGGAATGTGAGTTTTCTTTGAAACCCAAACTGTGCCGTCTCCCTCGCGCCTGGTGCCCGGCCGTGATCCGAGATGTTTTTTTGGAAAACACAGGCGGCCAGGTTTAGATTAGGCAGACAGATTCATTTATTTGTCTGACGGGAGATAGGAAGCGTCATGTACAGCCTCAGCCTGACACATTAATATTGTTTTAATATTCTTTAAATCCAGCACTTTAACCCAGAAGTGGGGGGATGGGGTGGTTGGGGGTGGGGGGAGGTAGAGAAGCAGCAAAGTCAGTTAGAGCGCTAGCCTTGTGGGCTTCTCGCATTCAATTTCCTGCAAAGTCGCCATCTGCATGGAATTTGTATGTCCCCCCCCCCCACCCCATATACTTGGGTGGGTTTCCTCCCCTATAGTAGGTTCAGTTTCCGCTGCAAAACTAGACATTCGTTTCGTTCCCAATTCGTATTTTGACGAATTTCGACAAATTCGATCATTCGGAAACATCCGAATGAAGGAAAACCCGTCCGTAAATTCTAATATTCGTGAATAAGGAAATCCGTAAATTTGTTCATTCGTGAATTCGAAATTCGAGAATCCGAAAATTCGAAAAAATCTGAAATAATAACTAACTATTAAATTATAGGTAGAGTTTCGACAAATTCGCTAATTCGGAAACATCCGAATTAAGGGAAAACCTGTTGAAACGAATTTTTTTCCAAATATTCGTAAATTCTAATATTCCTGAATAAGGAAATCCGTAAATTTGTGAATTCGTAAATTGGAAAATTCGAGAATCCGAAAATTCTAAAAAATCTGAAATAATAACTAGCTATTAAATGATAGGTATTGGGATTTCCTTTCAAATTTGGCTGTTAGTGAACGTAACGAGTACGAATTTATCCGAAGTCACGAATTATCCGAAATAACGAACGCTGCATCTAAACGGAACTTTCCATGTGTATGTCCCGTCCCCCCCCCCCCCCTCCTCTATGGAAGGTTCAGTTTTCGCTACAAAACTAGACATTCGTTTAGTTCCAAATTCGTATTTTAACGAATTTCGATAAATTCGTTCATTTGGAAATATCCGAATTAAGGAAAACCCGTTGGGCGAATTTTTTGCAAATATTCGTAAATTCTAGTATTCGTAAATTTGAAAATACGTAAATTTTTTAATTCGTAAATTTGAGAATCCGAAAACCCTGAAAATTCGAAAGTCTGAAATAATAACTAACTATTAAATTATAGGTATTGGGATTTCCTTTCAAATTTGGTTGTTCGTGAACGTAACGAATACGAATTTATCCAAAGTCACGAGCTACCCGAAATAACAAATATATCTAAACGAATGGAAACTGAACTAATTCATAATAAATAATAATACAAAAAAGTTTTTATTATTATTATTATTATTATTGTTATTATCTAAACAAATGGAACATAACAAATTAATAATAAATAATAATAATAAAAATGTTTTTATTATTTTTATTATTATTATTATTATTTTTATTATCTAAACAAATGGAACAGAACGAATTAATTATAAATAATAATAAAAAGTTTTTATTATTATTATTGTTATTATATAAACAAATGGAACGGAACAAATTAATAATAAATAATAGTAATAAAAACGTTTTTATTATTTTTATTATTATTATTTTTATTATCTAAACAAATGGAACAGAACTAATTAAAAATAAATAATAATAAAACGTTTTTCTTATTATTATTATTATTATTGTTATTATCTAAACAAATAGAACGGAACAAATTAATAAAAAATAATAATAATAAAACGTTATTATTATTATTGTTATGTATTTTCATTAATGCGTTAAGTTCCATCCGTTTAGATCATTGGTTCTCTACTCCAGTCCTCAGGGCCCACCAACAGGCCAGGTTTGCAAGATAACTGAAATACATCACAGGTGATATAATTTGCTGCTCAGTGATTGGAGTATTCTAGTCTGCATCTCCCCAAGGCAATACTTAAAATCTGCCCTGTTAGTGGGTCCTGAGGACGGGAGTTGAGAACCAACCACTGGTTTACATAATAACAATAATAATAATAATAAAATATTTTTATTATTATTTATTATTAATTAGTTCCATTCCATTCGTTTAGATGCGGCATTTGTTATTTCGGATAATTTGTAACTTCGGATAAATTCGTATTCGCTACGTTCACTCACAGCCAAATTTAAAAGGAAATTCCAAAACCTCATTTAATAGTTATTATTCGTTAGTTATTATTTCAAATTTTTCGGATTTCGTTCTTTCAAATTTTCGGAATGTCTTTTCTTATTTTTGGATTTTTGGATTTATGAATTTACAAATTTTCTAATCTACGAAATTACTAATTTAGGAATTTTCGAATTTAGGAATTTTACGAATTGCGATCATATGGAATGGCACGAAAAATGAAAAGAAAAGAAAAATGAAAGAAATGAAAACGAAAACTAACACATTTTTCAGCAGTGCGCATGTCTACTGCAAACTTTGGCTTTCTTTAGTGCTCCTCCCATGAGGAACCCCCCCCCCTTTTACTCCCACTCTTAGGATTATTCAGAAGGCATTGAAGGGGGGAGTTCTACAGAGAGTCAGGACTTGACACTTCCCCATGTGTGCCCCCCCCCCCCAATATTTACTTATGTGTTGGGGGGGGCACTGCCCAGGGGAACATGTGGCAATTCCCTCAACATGGGGATGGGATCCTTGCCAAGAGGGGACTCCCCTAGCAAAGCATTTTGTCCCTGTGTTAAGGACAAGGGCCTCTTCCCCACAACCCTGGCCCGGTGGTTGTGGGGGTCTGTGTGCAGGAGATCCCTGCATGTGGAGATCCCTTAAAAAAAGGGGAGGGGCTCCCTCAGATACCGGCCCAGCCCATACTAGGGGTACTTTATACAGTCTGATCACTGGGGAAGGGGGACTGAGGAAATGCCTCCTCCTCCTCCTTCTACAAGGTTACAATGTACAGTCTGATTACTGGGGGAGGGGAGACTGAGGAAATGTTTCCTCCTCCTTCTACAAAGTTACAATGTACAGTCTGATCATTGGGGGAGGGGAGTCTGAGGAAATGCTTCATCCTGCTAAGTGAGAAAAAGATAACTGAATTTTGAATTCAATCAAGCTTACAATTTCTTTCAAATCTGCCCCATGGGAGGGTTATTAATTTACCATTTTAGTTTATTTCAAAAAAATTGACAGAATTAGTTAAAATATGAGCTGTGGTACAAGAGATAAAAACAACTTTACTAGTGTAGCTGTACACAATAATACACAGTAGTCAAGCGCTAAAGCATAGATGGTATACGAATACTGACGCGTTTCGACCCCACCGGGTCTTCTTCAGGGATTTTTTTGTAAGCTGTAGGAATATTTACATGTGTTGGAATTCATAATTGTAATCACAGAGTAAAAAGAACAAAAAGAACAAAAATAAACATTTTCATATAGTTACCAATCGCATTGTGTTGAAGGATATCTCAAGAGCCTCTAAAGAGAGCCCTTTACTTGATCCAAGAGTTCCCGGCTGGTCCGGTGCATCCACAGATGGAGGGGAGGGGGGGCAATTGCTCATACGTGTAGCCAAGATTGTCTGTTACACTCTCTTTCACACTGCCCAAAGCCAACACTAACAATCCCCCCCCCCTCCACACACACAGACAGGGGAGGAGAGAGGGTTCGATCTACGCCTCTTCCTTCCGCCCCCTACCCCTCTATGCCTGCCCACACTCCAATCCCCAGCGCTGTGCCTCAGAAAAAGAAAGTGGGGGCCAGAAATTTGAAGTCAGTCCAGACTCCAGCAGCCTCAGATACATCTGGATGAGAGGTGCTGACTGCCAAGGGGTGAGTGAGCTCTCCATCCATCCCTGTCTGTGACTGAAGTCTCCCCCCCCCCCCCGTTCTCTCTCTCCTGCCTCTGAGTGAGTACACTAAGGTAAATCAGGGTTCTCAGAGCACCCCTTACATCAGAGTTCCCCTTTACACCAGAGGCCGCAGTGTTTCCCCTTACATCAGAGTCCTCTCCGTACATCAGAGTTCTCAGTGTTCCCCCTTAAATAAGGATTCCCAGAGCATCCCTTATGTCAGAGTCCCCAGAGTTCTCCCTTACATCAGAGTCTGCAGAGTCCCCCCTTACAGTGTAGGAACTCTTGTGATTAACTTCATATGATTAGAAATGTTATTAAATTGCAAAATATATGTATAGTTTATACTATAAAAAAAAAATTACCGTGTGCCGCTAAAGTGTTCAGGTTTGGTGGGAACCCTATGTACGGCGCTGGTAATAATATTACTAATATTCTGATAATATTCTCTGCTGACACCAACCTATTCATTATCATCATTATAAAGGAGATAGAAATCCCGACATCTTCTGCACAACGCTACAATGTATGGAGCCACTCCTCATTATAACAATCATTATTATGACTCCACTCAAAGTGATATCTCAGGCTGGAATCCTTTGGGCTGAGCCCCCCTCCCAGAATTCCAATATCCATGGGTGGGCTCTCGTATTAGGTGTTAACCACTTTAGCTCTGGAAGATTTACCCCCCCTCATGATCAGGCCATTTTTTTCTATACAGCACTGCGTTACTTTAACTGTCAATTGCGCGGTCGTGCGACATCGTACACAAATAAAATTTAAATAATTTGTTCCCCACAAATAAGAATTTCTTTTGGTGGTGTTTGATCACCACTGGGGTTTTTTTATGTTATTTTATTTATTAGTGTCACTGGTCCTCAAAAAGTGTCAAAAGTGTTAGTTAGTGTCCAACTGTCTGCCGCAATATCGCATTCCTCCTATGGGAACGCTGATCGCCGCAATTTCGGGGAAAAAAAACAAAAAAACGTAAAATAAAAATATTCCATGGTCTGTAGACGCTATAACTTTTGCGCAAACCAATCAATATACGCTTATTGGGATTTTTTTTTTACCAAAAACATGTAGCAGAATACATATTGGCCTAAATTGATGAAGAAATTAGATTTTTTTTTTTTTTACATTATTTTTATTGGATATGTTTTATAGCAGAAAGTAAAAATGTGCCCATAATCGCAGCCTTACTGTAGTCAGTGCCTGTGCCTGGATTACACAGTCTGTGGGCATCTCCTACTGTGTGTCTCGGAGCTGAGTGTGAAAACTTTGGCCGCGCTGTGAGAAAAGTCCCGCCCTCCTCCTAGATCAGCTCGTATGATAGACAGAACACTGCGTCTATAGGTAGGACCGCGGTCTCCTATGGCAACAAATCTTGTAACAGTCACTAACAGTAGTTGTATTTAACTATTGGTAACACAAATACTTCTCCTCGTACTCTAAAGTCTCTCACTGTAGGTCTTCACTCACTGAGCTTCCAGTTTCTCACTAGACTCTCAGACCCAATCGCCACTGGATCCCCTGAGCTCTTCCACTTCCATAACTCGCTATCTTCCCCAAGCGTCACCCCCACTTCCCTGCTGGGTCCCTAGCTTGGCACTCACAGATACCCCTCAAGCTTCACCCCTGCTGACCCTCTAGGTCCCTGGCTTGGCACTCACTGATGCTCCTCAAGTGTCACCTCTGCTGACCCGCTAGGTCCTTGGCCTGGCATTAACTGATGATCCTCAAGCGTCACCCCTGCTGACCCACTAGGTCCCTGGCTTGGCACTCACTGATGCTCCTCAACCGTCACCTCTGCTGTCCCGCTGGGTCCCTGGCTTGGCACTTGCTGAAGTTTTCCCACTTCCCCGGCTGGTGAGAAGATTGCTCTGGTACTGGCTCCAGCTTACTCACAATGGTCTTCCTCAAGCGTCACCCCCACTTCCCTGCTGGGTCCCTAGCTTGGCACTCACAGATACCCCTCAAGCATCACCCCTGCTGACCCGCTAGGTCCCTGGCTTGGCACTCACTGATGCTCCTCAAGCGTCACCCCTGCTGACCCTCTAGGTCCCTGGCTTGGCACTCACTGATGCTCCTCAAGCATCACCCCTGCTGACCTGCTAGGTCCCTGGCTTGGCACTCACTGATGCTCCTCAAGCGTCACCCCTGCTGACCCGCTAGGTCCCTGGCTTGGCACTCACTGATGCTCCTCAAGTGTCACCTCTGCTGTCCCGCTAGGTCCCTGGCTTGGCACTCACTGATGCTCCTCAAGCGTCACCCCTGCTGACCCGCTAGGTCCCTGGCTTGGCACTCACTGATGCTCCTCAAGCGTCACCCCTGCTGGCCCGCTGGGTACCTGGCTTGGCACTCACTGATGCTCCTCAAGCGTCACCTCTGCTGTCCTGCTGGGTCACTGGCTTGGCACTCACTGATGCTCCTCAAGCGTCACCCCTGCTGACCCGCTAGGTCCCTGGCTTGGCACTCACTGATGATCCTCAAGCATTACCCCTGCTGGCCCGCTGGGTACCTGGCTTGGCACTCACTGATGCTCCTCAAGCGTCACCTCTGCTGTCCCGCTGGGTCCCTGGCTTGGCACTTGCTGAAGTTTTCGCACTTCCCTGGCTGGTGAGAAGATTTCTCTGGTACTGGCTACAGCTTACTCACAATGGTCTTCCTCAAGCGTCACCCCCACTTCCCTGCTGGGTCCCTAGCTTGGCACTCACAGATACCCCTCAAGCATCACCCCTGCTGACCCACTAGGTCCCTGGCTTGGCACTCACTGATGCTCCTCAAGCATCACCCCTGCTGACCTGCTAGGTCCCTGGCTTGGCACTCACTGATGCTCCTCAAGCATCACCCCTGTTGACCCACTAGGTCCCTGGATTGGCACTCACTGATGATCCTCAAGCATCACCCCTGCTGACCCACTAGGTCCCTGGATTGGCACTCACTGATGCTCCTCAAGTGTCACCTCTGCTGTCCCGCTAGGTCCCTGGCTTGGCACTCACTGATGCTCCTCAAGCGTCACCCCTGCTGACCCACTAGGTCCCTGCCTTTGCACTCACTGATACTTCTCAAGTGTCACCTCTGCTGTCCCGCTAGGTCCCTGGCTTGGCACTCACTGATGCTCCTCAAGTGTCACCTCTGCTGTCCTGCTAGGTCCCTGGCTTGGCACTCACTGATGATCCTCAAGCATCACCCCTGCTGGCCCGCTGGGTCCCTGGCTTGGCACTCACTGATGCTCCTCAAGCGTCACCCCTGCTGACCCGCTAGGTCCCTGGCTTGGCACTCACTGATGCTCCTCAAGTGTCACCTCTGCTGTCCCGCTGGGTCCCTGGCTTGGCACTTGCTGAAGTTTTCGCACTTCCCTGGCTGGTGAGAAGATTGCTCTGGTACTGGCTCCAGCTTACTCACAATGGTCTTCCTCAAGCGTCACCCCCACTTCCCTGCTGGGTCCCTAGCTTGGCACTCACAGATACCCCTCAAGCATCACCCCTGCTGACCCGCTAGGTCCCTGGCTTGGCACTCACTGATGCTCCTCAAGCGTCACCCCTGCTGACCCTCTAGGTCCCTGGCTTGGCACTCACTGATGCTCCTCAAGCATCACCCCTGCTGACCTGCTAGGTCCCTGGCTTGGCACTCACTGATGCTCCTCAAGCGTCACCCCTGCTGACCCGCTAGGTCCCTGGCTTGGCACTCACTGATGCTCCTCAAGTGTCACCTCTGCTGTCCCGCTAGGTCCCTGGCTTGGCACTCACTGATGCTCCTCAAGCGTCACCCCTGCTGACCCGCTAGGTCCCTGGCTTGGCACTCACTGATGCTCCTCAAGCGTCACCCCTGCTGGCCCGCTGGGTACCTGGCTTGGCACTCACTGATGCTCCTCAAGCGTCACCTCTGCTGTCCTGCTGGGTCACTGGCTTGGCACTCACTGATGCTCCTCAAGCGTCACCCCTGCTGACCCGCTAGGTCCCTGGCTTGGCACTCACTGATGATCCTCAAGCATTACCCCTGCTGGCCCGCTGGGTACCTGGCTTGGCACTCACTGATGCTCCTCAAGCGTCACCTCTGCTGTCCCGCTGGGTCCCTGGCTTGGCACTTGCTGAAGTTTTCGCACTTCCCTGGCTGGTGAGAAGATTTCTCTGGTACTGGCTACAGCTTACTCACAATGGTCTTCCTCAAGCGTCACCCCCACTTCCCTGCTGGGTCCCTAGCTTGGCACTCACAGATACCCCTCAAGCATCACCCCTGCTGACCCACTAGGTCCCTGGCTTGGCACTCACTGATGCTCCTCAAGCATCACCCCTGCTGACCTGCTAGGTCCCTGGCTTGGCACTCACTGATGCTCCTCAAGCATCACCCCTGTTGACCCACTAGGTCCCTGGATTGGCACTCACTGATGATCCTCAAGCATCACCCCTGCTGACCCACTAGGTCCCTGGATTGGCACTCACTGATGCTCCTCAAGTGTCACCTCTGCTGTCCCGCTAGGTCCCTGGCTTGGCACTCACTGATGCTCCTCAAGCGTCACCCCTGCTGACCCACTAGGTCCCTGCCTTTGCACTCACTGATACTTCTCAAGTGTCACCTCTGCTGTCCCGCTAGGTCCCTGGCTTGGCACTCACTGATGCTCCTCAAGTGTCACCTCTGCTGTCCTGCTAGGTCCCTGGCTTGGCACTCACTGATGATCCTCAAGCATCACCCCTGCTGGCCCGCTGGGTCCCTGGCTTGGCACTCACTGATGCTCCTCAAGCGTCACCCCTGCTGACCCGCTAGGTCCCTGGCTTGGCACTCACTGATGCTCCTCAAGTGTCACCTCTGCTGTCCCGCTGGGTCCCTGGCTTGGCACTTGCTGAAGTTTTCGCACTTCCCTGGCTGGTGAGAAGATTGCTCTGGTACTGGCTCCAGCATACTCACAATGGTCTCCCGTAACAAGGTGGATGGTCCCTTAGTGGCGACAGCTTCCCCTCTACCCCCGACCTCAACTGGCTCTCCATCTGGCTGAACCGTTACTCTCGGTTGGACTCCAATCCTGCAGTGCCAACCCTGCACTGCTTCTCTTGCTTCTGGATAGGCCCTCAGACAGCCTAGCAGCCAGATGTCCCCGGGATAGGCCTCAGACTTCCGGCCTAGCAGCCCGGGGCAGTATAAGACATGTCCACCCAGACAGCCATCCAGGTGGCACAGAACCCCGATCACCTGACCTCACCAGAATAAATATGCTCTCCCAACAGGCCAAAGGGCTAAAGAAACCCCTGCCAATTGGCTGAGACTCCCTATCCATTCATAACCTGACCTTGCTAAGCCCTTGTCTATCTAATGTCACCAGCATAACGCCACCTAGCGACAGAAGAGAGAAGGTGCAGCAAGTCCAGAACTGGAGAGTAATCAGTTGATCTACTAACAATTAACCAGGGCAACTACTGCCTGGCAAACTAAATTTTCTTAGCAACCCTGCCTAAACACCGGGGTGCCACATTACTGTTTTATTTATTGTTATCAGCACCGTACATGATAACCGCATGTAGGTGACATCATTGTGGCTGCTGGAATAACATGACTCACCTGATGAACATGAGAATTAGGAGCCGCTCTGGAGACACTGATGGGAGAAGGGGAGAGATGATGAGAAGAGACGATGAGAAGAGGCGATGAGAAGAGGCGATGAGAAGAGGCGAGGAGGTTCTGTAACGTGTAGCAAGTACAAAGCAACAGCCCAACAATCCTTCATTGAAATTATAAATGGAGGAAAGCAAAAAGATCACTGGAGAGAGTCTGAGGATGGGAGAAGATTGGGAGAGAAGACGTCTTTTCTCTGTATGGTGGGGGGGGGGGGCAGAGGACAGTGGAAGAGGGGGGGGGGTTTAGAAGAAGGGAAGAGAGCTGAGAAAAAGAGAAGGGGGGAAGAGGGCAGTGGGAGGGATAGAGAAAGGGGACGGGGAATGGGGCAATAGCGGGGAATGGGAAAGGTGGGGAGGGGGAAAGGGCAGTGGGAGGGGGTGGGATAGAGAAGAAGAATGAGGAATGGGGGAATAGTGGACAATAAGAAAGGTGGGGAGTGCGGGGGGGGGGGGATAAAGAATGGAAATGGGGCAATAGTGGACAATGAGAGGGGTGGGGAGTGCGGGGGGGGGGATAGAAAAGGGGAATGGGGCAATAGTGGACAATGAGAGAGGTGGGGAGTGTGGGGGGGAGGGATAGAGAAGGGGAATGGGGTAATAGTGGGGGGGCGGAGGACAGTGAAAGGGGGGGGTGTAGAAGAAGGGAAGAGAGCAGAGAAAAATATAAGGGGGGAAGAGGGCAGTGGGAGGAGGGAGGGATAAAGAAGGGGGATGGGGAATGGGGCAATAGTGGGGAGTGGGGGGAGAGGGGGAAAGGGCAGTGGGAGGAGGGAGGGATAGAGAAGGGGGATGGGGAATGGGGCAATAGTGGGGAGTGGAGGGAGAGGGGGAAAGGGCAGTGGGAGGCAGAGGGATAGAGAAGGGGGATGGGGAATGGGGCAATAGTGGGGAGTGGGGGGAGAGGGGGAAGGGGGATGGGGAATGGGGCAATAGTGGGGAGTGGGGGGAGAGGGGGAAAGGGCAGTGGGAGGCAGAGGGATAGAGAAGGGGGATGGGGAATGGGGCAATAGTGGGGAGAGGGGGGAAAGGGCAGTGGGAGGAGGGAGGGATAGAGAAGGGGGATGGGGAATGGGGCAATAGTGGGCAGTGGGGGGAGAGGGGGAAAGGGCAGTGGGAGGCGGAGGGATAGAGAAGGGGGATGGGAAATGGGGCAATAGTGGGGAGTGGGAAAGGGCAGTGGGAGGGGGTGGGATAGGATAATGGAATGAAGAATAGGGGTGGGAAGGATGAGGAATGGGGTAATAGTGGACAATGAGAGAGGTGGGGAGGGCGGGGGGGTTATAGAAGGGGAATGGGGCAATAGTTGGTAGAGGGGAGAGAGGGGGAAAGGGCAGTGGGCGGGGAGAGGGATAGAGAAGGGGGGTGAGGAATGAGGGAATAGTGGACAGAGGTGGTGAGTAGGAGAGTGGAGAAAAGAGGGTGAGGTAGAGGGGGAACAAAGAAGAAGGAAAGAGAAGGTGGGGAAAAGAGGAGAGGACAAAGGACAGTTGGGGTAGAGGGGAGAAATAAGTGGGGTGAAGAATGGGGGGGATAGCAGAGTGGGGGAGTACAGTGGAGAAAAGGGGATGAAGAAGAGGGTGTGCAAAGAAGAAGGAAAGAGGGAAGAGAAAAGAAGGGGTGAGGACAAAGGACACTAGGGGGGGAGAGGGGATAGAGAAGAGGGTGAGAAATGAGGGGATAGTGGACAGTGGAGGAGGAGGGAAGTGGCAGGAGTAGGGGGAAGGTGGGGTGAGAAAGTGAGAGAAGACAGTAGGAGGGGGAAGGGTAGTGCAGAGTGGAAGAGAGGGGGGGGTGAGGAAGAGGGGAGAGGACAGACGACAGTGAGGGAGGGGGTATAAAGTAGGAGATGAAGTAGAGGGAATAGTGGACAGGGGATGGGGAGAGTAGGGGGGTGAAGAAGGGCGGATAGTGGACAGTGGGAAGCAGTGGCAGCCCGTCAATAAGGGGTGCAGGGGTGCCGCCCCTCTAATCCATGCGCCCGGCATGGCGCATGGATTAGAGCCTGAGGCCCCATCATTGGTGCCCCATCATTGGTGTCAGTAGAGGGAATAGTGCCCCATTGTTGGTGTCAGGTGTCAGTGGGAGGAATAGTGCCCCATAATTGGTGTCAGTGGGAGGAATAGTGCCCCATCATTGGTGTCAGTGGGAGGAATAGTGCCAAAGGGCAGGATAAATGCAAGCAAAGGGCTATGTCTGCCCTGTGGGTCGCAGTTTGGAGACCACTGCTGTACAGTGTAGACTGCAAACATGCTCAGAGTAAGCAAAGCCTTGTTTACAATGTCAGGTTCTATAAAGACAGCTCTCGAAGCACCAACAACCAAAAATCAGAGATAACGCTGAGGACAGCCAAGCGGCTCTGTGCTCCTGGAGATATCAGAACGCTCCTCAGGTTTGCTCTGGGTGATTAGTATACATTGTTACCTTTGACAAATTCCATCTCTGATATTTAAACGCGGGACGCGGCCTTTATAAATGAACCCGGCCATAAATCATTCAGCGCTGATTAATTTGCTGGGAGAGAAGTTAATATGTTAAAAGGTAAAAAAACAGATCTGTTACTTTGTCCACAAGGACAGCGGAGACGTGTATTGTATCCAATCGTGTCCTCCGCGTCCCGCGTCTATGACATTCCAACATGTTGCATATTATCAGTGTCACAGGACGCCGCTTATCTGCCGTCCCAAAATTGTTACTTCCTGGATGATGTGTTCACCTTCCCAGAATGAAGTTGAACAAGTGACTCAATACTTATAAAGAGGCCCTGTCAGCACTCAAATATAGAAGATCTGACAGATCTACCCCCCGATCAACAATCGAAAGAGTTCGGCTGGTGTCAGACGGGTCATAAGAGAGATAATAACCGACACAAATCATGAATGTCAGCGATCGCCGACAGTTTATAGGCAGCAACCTAATATGTAAAAAATGTAAATGTTACTTATCAGAACAGAGGTTCCTCCTTACATTAGAGGTCCTCCATCACATCAGAGGTTCCCCATCACATCAGAGGTCCCCCCATCACATCAGAGGTCCCCCATCATATCAGAGGTCCTCCATCATATCAGAGGTCCTCCCATCACATCAGAGGTCCTCCCATCACATCAGAGGTCCCCCATCACATCAGAGGTCCCCCATCATATCAGAGGTCCTCCCATCACATCAGAGGTCCTCCCATCACATCAGAGGTCCCCCATCACATCAGAGGTCCTCCATCACATCAGAGGTTCCCCATCCCATCAGCGGTCCCTCCATCACATCAGAGGTTCCCCATCACATTAGAGGTCCCCCATCATATCAGAGTCCCCCATCACATCAGAGGTCCTCCCATCACATCAGAGGTCCCCCATCACATCAGAGGTCCTCCCATCACATCAGAGGTTCCCCATCCCATCAGAGGTCCTCCATCACATCAGAGGTTCCCCATCACATCAGAGGTCTCTCCATCACATCAGAGGTCCCTCCATCACATCAGAGGTTCCCCCTCACATCAGAGGGCCCCCATCACATCAGAAGTCCTCCCTTTTACATCAGAGGTCCTCCATAACATGAGAGGTCCCCCCATCACATCAGAAGTCCTACCTTTACCTCAGAGGTCCCCCATCACATCAGAGGTCTCCCCTTACATCAGAGGTCCCCCATCACATCAGAGGTCTCCCCTTACATCAGAGGTCCCCCATCACATCAGAGGTCTCCCCTTACATCAGTGGTCCCCCATCACATTAGAGGTCACCAATCAAATCAGAAGTCCTCCTTTCACATCAGAAGCCCTTCTTCACACCAGAGGTCCCCCATCACCTCAGAGGTCCCCATCCCATCAGAGGTCCCCCCAACACATCAGAGTCCCCCCATCATACTAGAGGTTGCTCCATCACATCAGAGGTCACCAATCAAATCAGAAGTCCTCCCTTCACATCAGAAGTGCCCCCATCACATCAAAGGTCCCCCTTTTACATCAGAGGTCTCCCCATCACATCAGAGTCCCCCCATCAAATCAGAGGTCTCCCCTTACATCAGAGGTCCTCCCTTCACATCAGAGGTTCCCCAGCACATCGGAGGTACCCCCTTCATATCATAGCCCCCCCACAGAAATAAGATTAGATAGACCAGCACTTAGGGTTGCCACCTTTTCTTCAAGTCAAACCCGAACACTTTAGTGGCGCACAGAATTTTTTTTTATAGTATAAACCAGGGGTCTCCAAACTTTCTAAACAAAGGGCCAGTTTACTGTTCTTCGGACTTTAGGGGGGCCAGAGTGTAGCCAGTGGAAGTAGAAAATGTCCTGGCATCAATGGGGGTAAACAGTGCTCCATCTTTAGTATTAGGGGGAGAAATGGTGCCCCATCATTGGTGTCAGTGGGAAGAATAGTGCCCCAAGGACCAGATAAGGGCAGGCAAAGGGCCGCATCTGCCCCCCCCCCCCCCGGTCACAGTTTGGAGACCCCTGGTATAAACTATACATATATTTTGTGATTAAATAACATTTCTAATCATATGAAGTTAATCACAACAGTCCCCCCTTTACATCAGAGTCCACAGAGTTCCCCCTTTTACATCTTACACTGTAAGGGGGAACTCTGGGGTCTCTGACATAAGGGATGCACTGAGAACTCTGATGTAAGGGGCAACACTGTTGCCTCTGATGTAAGGGGTGCTCTGAGAACCCTGATGTACCTTAGTGTACTCACTTAGAGGCAGGAGAGAGAAGGGGGGAGACTTCAGTCACAGACAGGGATGGATGGTGAGCTCACTTACCCCTTGGCTGGGTGGCACAGTGCCGGGTGGGCAGACACAGAGGGGTAGGGCTGGGAGGAAGAGGAGCAGATCAAGCCCTCTCACCTCTCCCATGTGTGTGTGTGTGGGGGGGGGGGGATTGTTAGTGTTGGTTTTCGGCAGGGTGAAAGAGGGTAACACAATCTCGGCTTAGACAACTGCAGTCAGCAACCCTGCTGGGAAGCCATAGTCCGGTCTGAATAATGTGTCCGGGTTTCAGGCGGTCTGAAACCCGGACCCATGATCCCAAACCCGAACTGTCCGGGTGGATCCCGGACAGGTGGCAACCCTACCAGCACTCCAAGCAGGCTTAGTGCTGATTGCCAACACTGGGCTCCGGGCTGTGATTGGACACAGCAGATCAGCAGGTCCCGGGCATGAACCATTGGCCGGGGGACCTGCCGACAGACTCCCCACTGGACCGAGCCCCAGAAAGAGGTAACGTCATACCAGTACATCACTTTGCCAATACGGGCCGCCCATCTGCAGAACATTGTGGGGCCTTAAGTGGTTATTATTATTATTATTATTATTATTATGATTATTTTAGTTACATTTTGTATTTGTATCATTCTCTGGGCTGGAAAAGATTTGCCTTTCCCTTTAAAAATGGAATTTTTTTTACGTTCGGTGAGTTGTTATCCAATAACAGACCTCTGGCGTGCCGGCCCGGGGTGCGCGGGGATTATTTTTTCGCTGAATGGAACCTGCCGGCGGTATTTGGATGATTCGTGTCATTGTTCGGCGATGATACGGTATAAACACGCCTGCCGGGCCAAGTACAAAGCTTCCCCTGTGAGATCCTGCGGTCGGCGTATTTATTATTGAACCAGGAGAAGAGTACAAGTCCCTATTTACAAAACAAGCTTCGGGGGGGGGGATAAAACAAGAGCGAGAAACACGTTCACCGCCAGGAAAACAAACAAATCCCTTTAAACTATTCATTCACAGAGAATTATTTTTTTTTTATGCTGCAGATCGTTCTGAAGATCCCAATAAACAATGACTAAAATCAAAAGGACAAAACTTTTCTTTTATTTAGTTTTATGCGTTACGGTTTTGCAGAGTTCCACCCACTTCCGGGCCCCAGTGACATCATCACACAACTTAGGTGTCACCAAGACAGGAAGTGAGGGTAAATTTCCCCCCGTGGGGTCACAGTAACAGGATTAAGAAGGCTGATGCTAGACCAGCACGGGTTTAATAACTTTTATGTCAATTCTAATTTACATGATATAGACACGTGCGATTCGTTTCGTTCCGAATCAAATTTCAGACAGATTTTTCGTTATTCGGAAAATTCACATGGATCTGAATTTCTGAATTGCAATATTAAGGAATTTAAACGAAACTAAATTTTAGGCAAAATTCAAATTGAATTTGAAAATATTCAACATTTTCAAAAGAATAGAATAAAATAGAACAAAAATATAGTAAAACAGAACACATTTTTAAAAGAATAGAATAAAATAGAGAAAAAATAGTAAAACAGAACAAAACAGAATAGAATTTAAACGAAACAAAACAAAATTTTAGGCGAAATTTGAATCGAAAGCGATAATATTCAACATTTTCTAATTCGATCCCAACAGAATGAAATAGAAAAGACAGGAATAGAGTAAAAAAAAGGATATAACAGAATAGAATTGAAATAGAAAAGAATAGAAAAACTACAATAGAAAATAAAAGTATAGAATAAAATATAAAAAAGAATAGAGTAAAACAGAACAAAAAAGAATAGGAACTCAAAGAATAGAATAGAATAGAATAGAATAGAATAGAATAGAAAAAAAGTATACAATAAAATAAAAAGAATACAACCATCTCCTGAAATTCAAATTTCAAAAAGAACACATTTAGATTGGAATAGAATAGAAAAAAAAATAACAGAATAGAATTAAAATAGAAAACAATAGAAAAATGACAATAAAAAATAAAAGAATAGAATAAAATAGAAAAAAATCTATAGTAAAACAGAACAAAACAGAATACAATTTAAATGAAACGGAAGAAAATTTCAGGCAAAATTCGAATCGAATTCGAAAATATTCAACATTTTCAAATTTGATCCCAACAGAATGAAATAGAAAAGAAAGGAATAGAGTAAAAAAAAGGATATAACAGAATAGAATTGAAATAGAAAAGAATAGAAAAACTACAATAGAAAATAAAAGAATAGAATAAAATAGAAAAAAATATATAGTAAACAGAACAAAACAGAATAGAATTTAAATGAAACAAAACAAAATTTTAGGCGAAATTTGAATCAAATTTGAAAATATTCAACATTTTCAAATTCAATCCCAACAGAAAAAAAATAGAAAAGAAAGGAATAAAGTAAAAAAAGAATATAATTGAAATAGAAAAGAATAGAAAACTACAACAGAAAATAAAAGAATAGAATAAAATAGAAAAAGAATAGAGTAAAAGAACAAAACAGAATAGGAACTCAAATAATAGAATAGAATAGAATAGAAAAAAAAGTATACAATAAAACAAATAGAATACAACCATCTCCTGAAATTTAAATTTCAAAAAGAATACATTTAAATTGGAATAGAATAGAAAAAAAATATAACAGAATAGAATTGAAATGGAAAAGAATAGAAAAACTACAATAGAAAATAAAAGAATAGAATAATATAGAAAAAATATATATATAGTAAAACAGAACAAAACAGAATAGAAAATAAAATAACAGAATAAAATAGAAAAGAATACAATACAATAGAAAGAATACAACCATCTCCTGAAATTCAAATTTCAAATAGAATAAATTTAAATTGGAATAGAATAGAAAAGGTTATGAAAGGAGAGAATAGAAACAAATAAACAATAGAATAAAATAGAAAGACGATAACCATCTTCCAATATTCGAGTTTCGAATAGAATGAATTCAGAGTCGAATGGAATGAATTTTAATTTGAATAGAATAGAAAAGAATAGAATAGAAATTAAAAGAATACAGTACAATAAAATAGAAAAAATATAACCATTTTTCAGAATTCAAATAGAATAAATTTGAATAGAATAGAAAAGAATAGATTAGAATAGAATAGAAAAGAATAGATTAGAATAGAATATAAAAAAACAACAGAATGGAATAGAATAAAATAGAAAGAATATAACCATTCCCAAAATTTGAATAGAATAAATTCAAATACAATAGAAAAGATCAGATTAGAATAGAATAGAAAATAAAAGAATAGCATAGAAAATAATAAAATAGAATAGAATAGAAAAAAACAATATAACAAAATAAAATAAAAGGAATATAACCATCTTCTGATATTCGAATTTCAAAAAGAATAAATTTGAATATGAATAGAATAAATTTAAACAGAATAGAAAAAAAAATAAAAGAATAGATTAGAATAGGAAAGAATAGAATAGGAAAAAAAAACAATAGGATAGAATAAATTAGAAACAATATAACCATCTTCCGAAATTCGAATTTGAATTTGAATAGAATAGAAATGAATAGAATAGAAAAAAAACCCAATAGAATAGAATGGAATAGAAAGAATATCACCATCTTCCAAAATTCAAATATCGAATAGAATTAATTCAAATTTGAATAGAATTTGAATTTCCAAATTAAATGAATTTAACAAATTGAACCAAAACAAATATATATAACGAACTGAAAAAAAACCCAACGTTTTCGCTCTGCACATGTATACCATGATATGAATCCTCCGTCCTCACTCTGAATATTTGAACCGGTCGATATAAAGGAGGTGTGGAGGTGGGTGAAGAAAGCAGAGGACACGGGACCACTCACCAGTATTGTCTGTGGTCTCCCTGCAGCTGATCTTTTCATTATCACTCACTTACCATGCCGTGTTCTGCACGGCCGTGTCTCTGTGTGGTGGCGGCCATCTTGGTAGAGGCGGGGCTTTGCTTCCGCATTTCAGATCTGCCCTCAATGACAACTGGTGACCTGATGACTGGAGGGGTAATGATAGAGGTGGGGGAAGCGCAGATCCCCAGAAGGGATGAAGCATAAGCAGGAAGATCCTTGCACTTCAGGTCCTCAGCTACGGCCTCCTCTCCAGCAAGGAGAACAGTGAGCAGCCACAGCAGAGACATCCCCAAATCTCAGTCCAAATCTGGTGAGACCGGCAGTCAGAGGCCACAGATGATCTCACACTCATTATGATTATTATATTATTTTTATCATATTATATTGATATAATCAGTAATGTTATATTATGTAAAATTGTTACATTATTTTGCTGTAATATTTTGCAAGACTTTCTATTCATGCGCAGTGCTCCTCACCCTCAATCATCACACACTTGAAGGGACCCTCCACAAGTCAGTCCACCAAAGACCTAAACATTTCCTCAGTCTCCCCTCCCCCAGTGATCAGACTGTACATTGTAACTTTGTAGAAGGAGGGGGAAGCATTTCCTCAGTCTCCCCTCCCCCAGTGATCAGACTGTACATTGTAACTTTGTAGAAGGAGGAGCAAGCATTTCCTCAGTCTCCCCTCCCCCCGTGATCAGACTGTACATTGTAACTTTGTAGAAGGAGGAGGAAGCATTTCCTCAGTCTCCCCTCCCCCAGTGATCAGACTGTACATTGTAACTTTGTAGAAAAAGGAAGAAGCATTTCCTCAGTCTCCCCTCCCCCAGTGATCAGACTGTACATTGTAACTTTGTAGTAGGAGGAGGAAGCATTTCCATAGTCTCCCCTCCCCCAGTGATCAGACTGTACATTGTAACTTTGTGGTAGGAGGAGAAGTCATTTCCTAAGTCTCCCATCCCCCAGTGATCAGACTGTACATTGTAACTTTGTAGAAGGAGGAGGAAGCATTTCCTCAGTCTCCCCTCCCCCAGTGATCAGACTGTACATTGTAACATTGTAGAAGGAGGAAGAAGCATTTCCTCAGTCTCCCCTCCCCCAGTGATCAGACTGTACATTGTAACTTTGTAGAAGGAGGAGGAAGCATTTCCTCAGTCTCCCCTCCCCCAGTGATCAGACTGTACACTGTAACTTTGTAGCAAGTGACAAGGTGAGAAGCTGCAGAAGATGATTATCTGTGTGAAAAATGTGACCCATCCTGTGGCCATCTATGGGTCGGGCTGTGTGGGGTTGTCATGAAAGGCCCATATTTGAGCGGAGTCCCCCTATATTCTCCACCTTGACGCTTCTCCACCTGGCGGTCCGGACGCGGAGCGCCACCATAGGCCGATGTTTTTAGTGTAAACACCAGGCGATAGCCCAGCAGTCTGCGCCCGTGTCGCGGCCATGCAAAGCCTTCTTGTGTACGGCCATGACTGCGCCATTGTTCTCTGTGTTTTGGAAGCAGAGACAGATACTCAATCCTCGCTCCCGGGATCTGCTGGGAATATCGCCCTGAAATAATATTTACGGCAAAGGCAACACACCGAGATACGAGCGCCGGCGGTGAGTGGCAGCCAAGCCTGTGATACGCCTGTCACCGAGGACCCCCGAAACGTAAAACACGCGTCAGTTCACGCGGGATCTGTTCATAATAATAATCGCCAATTAATCTGTCAAAAGATAAAACGAATGTATCAGAACAGAAATACTTCCACTGGATCTCCGGGAAAATCTAAGATGACGTGCAGCGCCTTGAAAAAGTATTCATACCCCTTGAAATTTCCCACATTTTGTCATGTTACAACCAAAAAACGTAAATATATTTTATTGGGATTTTATGTGATAGACCAACACAAAGTGGCACATAATTGTGAAGTGGAAGGAAAATGATAAATGTTTTTCAACATTTTTTTACAAATAAATATGTGAAATGTGTGGGGGGTACATTTGTATTCAGCCCCCTTTACTCTGATACCCCCAACTAAAATCTAGTGGAACCAATTGCCTTCAGAAGTCACCTAATCAGTAAATAGAGCCACCTGTGTGCAATTTAATCTCAGTGTAAATGTGAGTGTAAATTCTGTGAAGCCCTCAGAGGTTTGTTAGAGAACCTTAGTGAACAAACAGCATCATGAAGGCCAAGGAACACACCAGACAGGTCAGGGATAAAATTGTGGAGAAGTATAAAGCAGGGTTAGGTTATAAAAAAATCTCCCAAGCTTTGATCATCTCACGGAGCTCTGTTCAATCCATTATCTGAAAATGGAAAGAGTTCAAACCTACCAAGACATGGCCGTCCACCTAAACTGACCGGCCGGGCAAGGAGAGCATTCATCAGAGAAGAGCCAAGAGGCCCATGGTAACTCTGGAGGAGCTGCAGAGATCCACAGCTCAGGTGGGAGAATCTGTCCACAGGACAACTATTAGTCGTGTTCTCCACAAATCTGCCCTTTATGGAAGAGTGACAAGAAGAAAGACATTGGTGAAAGAAAGTCATAAGAAGTCCTGTTTGCAGTTTGTGAGAAGCCATGTGGAGGACACAGCAAACATGTGGAAGAAGGTGATCTGATCAGATGAGACCAAAATTAAACTTTTTGTCCTAAAGCGAAACGCTATGTGTGGAGGAAAACTAACACAGCACATCACCCTGAACACACCATCCACACTGTGAAACATGGTGGTGGCAGCATCATGTTGTGGGGATGCTTTTCTTCAGCAGGGACAGGGAAGCTGGTCAGAGTTGATGGGAAGATGGATGGAGCCAAATACAGGACAATCTTAGAAGAAGAAGAAAGAAGAAGAAAACCTGTTAGAGTCTACAAAAGACTTGAGACTGGGGAGGAGGTTCTCCTTCCAGCAGGACAACGACCCGAAACATCCAGCCAGAGCTACAATGGAATGGTTTGGATCAAAGCATATTCATGTGTTAGAATGGCCCAGTCACAGTCCAGACCTAAATCACATTGAGAATCTGTGGCAAGACTTGAAAATTGCTGTTCACAGACGTTCTCCATCCAATCTGACAGAGCTTGAGATATTTTACAAAGAAGAAGAATGGGCAAAAATGTCCCTCTCTAGATGTGCAAAGCTGGTAGAGACATCCCCAAAAAGACTTGCAGCTGTAATTGCAGAGAAAGGCGGTTCTACAGAGTATTGACTCCGGGGGGCGCCATACAAATGTACCCCACACTTTTCACATATTTATTTGTATAATTTATCATTCTCCTTCCACTTCACAATTATGTGCCACTTTGTGTTGGTCTATCACATAAAATCCCAATAAAATACATCTACGTTTTTTGGTTGTAACATGACAAAATGTAGAAAATTTCAAGGGGTGTGATTACTTTTTCAAGGCACTCTATATGATGCTGCCCATCACTATCAACGCAGGAAATGTTGTGACAGTTTTCTTACCTGTTGATCCCGCAAGAGCATCCCTTTTTTTCCTGCTTTAAAGGGCCAAGCTGTCCAACAAAAGTGACAGTTATGTGGGATAAACTAGAACACCGCCCTGGGAACAGTTACATTGTAATTATTTGGTTTAAAGCAAAAAAAAGAAGAAGAAAAAAAACGGTTGCAAATGCTTAAAAGGTTTTAGCTGGAGTTGGTCTTTAACCCCTTCCCATCCGGCCCAGCGCCCCTTTAACCACTTCAATACCGGGGGGCACTTTCACCCCCTTCCTGCCCAGGCCAATTTTCAGCTTTCAGCGCTGTCACATTTTAAATAACAATTGTGCGGTCATACTACACTGTACACATATGACATTTTTTATAATTTTTTTTTAGACAGATAGAGAGCTTTCTTCTGGTGGTATTTAATCAGCACTGGATTTTTCTTTTAAATTTTTGCTAAACAAAAAAAAAAAAGATCAAAAAATGTTGATAGAAAAATAAGTTTTTCTTTGTTTCTGTTACAAAATTTTGTTAATAAGTACATTTTCTCCTTCACTGATGGGCGCTGATGACGTGGCACTGATGGGCACTGATAGGCACTGATGAGGCTGCACTGATGAGCACTGATAGGCACTGATGGGCACTGACAGGTTGCACTAATGGGCACTGATGAGGCAGCACTGATGGGTACTGATAGGCGGTACTGATTAGGCGGCACTGATGGGTACTGATAGATGGCACTGATGGGCGGCACTGATAGGCAGCATTGATAGGCATGATAGGCCTTCACTGATGTGCGCTAATGAGACTGCACTGATGGGCACTGATGAGGTGGCACTGATGGGCACTGATAGGCACTGATGAGGTTGCACTAATGGGCACTGATGAGGCAGCACTGATGGGTACTGATAGGCGGGACTGATGAGCGACACTGATAGGAACTGATAGGCGGTACTAATGAGGCGGCACTGATGGGTACTGATAGGCGGCACTGATGGGTACTGATGGGCGGCACTGATAGACAGCATTAATAGGCATCACTGATTGGCAGCACTAATGAGCACTGTTTGGCAGCACTGATAATCAGGACCAGTGCCAGGAGATGGCCATCTAGAGCCCAGGGTGAACATGCCAAGCTTCACCCCATCCCCCAAGATGAATGAGCATTATGTGTTAGCTAAACAAATGCCCCCCCCCAAAAAAAATCTTCCCTCCTAGCACAAATCTGCTACACCTCAAATTTCCCCTGCGAGTACACATCCCATCCCCTCACACTACAAATACCCTCTCCCAGCACTAATTACCCCCCAATTCCCCCTCCTGGCACAAATACTCCCCCCCCCCCCACCAAAAGAAAAGAAAATCCCTCCCCAATCATCCTTACTAGCACAAATCCCCCCCCCCCCCATATCACATCTTCTAGCACACCCCCCCCCCCCCCCGAATCCCCCTCCTAGCACAAATCCTCTTCTCCCATCCCCCTTCCCAACACAAATCCCCTAAATTACCACTCCCAGCATTTCCACCCAAATTTCTCCTCCTAGGACAATTCTTACCCCCTGCCACTCCCCTAATTCCCCCCACCCAACATAAATCTCCCCACAGTGCCCCCAACTCATTTGAGGCCACAGTTCCAAGGGGCAGCTGCCCCTCCCACCCACCCTTTGTCCCAGCCCTCATCAGGACACTGGTGATCAGTGCCCTGTTATCAGTGTAGATGTCCGCTGTGTGGATTGCTGCTTACCGGCTCTCCTCACACGTTGTCAGCATGAGGAGAGGAATGCCGAAAACTGGAAAATGCTATTTACACTGTGATCAGCTGTGATTGGAAACAGCTGATCACATGGTAAAAAGCCGTTGCGATTGGCTCGTTACCCCAATCTGTGATCAGCTCTGTCCCAAAGACACGGCGATCACAGATCACTGCCGATGTGCACCGTAGGAGGCACGCGGGAAGCGCAATCACGGGAGGATGTCAATAGATGCCCTCCCAGAAATGTGCAACCTCGCTGTAGCCGCCATTCAGCTATAGTGCGGTTGTGAAGAGGTTAAAAAAGTTCTGAATGCCCCGGGGGAAGGATTGGTGATCATCTGACCACTGTGATTGGCTGTCACAGTGCTGGATAAAACCCTGTGGAGGCCCCTAGGAAGTCAAAAAGCTTTGGGGCGCCCCTCAAAATAATCTCCTAATAAATTATTAATTTTACTAACCAACAATTTTAATAAACCAGATTTTTGCACAAAACAAACATTAGCAAATATTAATGTTAATAAACATATTTTATTAAACAATAATTAGTATATATTATTAAACACTATCACACAATATCATTACAAAAAAAGCAAGAAATTGTAAATTCTCAGAAATAAATGAAATCGATATTATTTTGATCTGTTGTTGCGGGGCTCTTAACCACTTCCAGCCTGATCAATTCTGGCATTTCTCTTCTACATGTTAAAATCATCATTTTTTTGCTAGAAAGTTACTCAGAAAACCCCAAACATTATATATATATTTTAGCAGAGACCTGAGAGAGAGGAAGAGACGGGGAGAGAGAGAGAGAGAAGAGACGGGGGAGAGAGAGAGAGAGGAAGAGACGGGGGAGAGAGAGAGAGAGAGGAAGAGACGGGGGAGAGAGAGAGAGAGGAAGAGACGGGGGAGAGAGAGAGATAGAGAGAGAGAGACGGGGAGAGAGAGGAAGAGACGGGGGAGAGAGAGAGAGGAAGAGACGGGGGAGAGAGAGAGAGGAAGAGAAGGAAGAGACAGGGGAGAGAGAGAGGAAGAGACGGGGAGAGAGAGGAAGAGACGGGGAGAGAGAGGAAGAGACGGGGGAGAGAGAGAGGAAGAGACTGGGGAGAGAGAGAGAGGAGAGAGAGGAAGAGAGAGGAAGAGACGGGGGAGAGAGGGAGAGGAAGAGAAAGGAAGAGACAGGAGAGAGACAGAGAGGAAGAGACGGGGGAGAGAGAGAGGAAGAGAGGGAGAGAGAGAGGGGGGGAGAGAGATGGGGGAGAGAGAGAGGGGGAGGGAGAAGGAGAGAGGGGGGGAGAGAGGGGGAGAGAAGCAGGGGGAGAGAGAGGAGAGGGAGAAAAGAGAGAGGGGGGAGGGAGAGAGGGTGAGAGAGAAATAGGGAGAGAGAGAGGGAAGAGAGAGGGGGGGAGGGGGAGAGAGAATAAGTGTGAGAGGTGTAGAGAGAGAGAGAGGGGGAGAGAGAGGGGAGAGAGAGGGAGAGAGAGACGGAGAGAGAGAGAGAGAGAGAGAGAGAGAGAGGAAGAGACGGGGGAGAGAGAGGATAGAGAGAAGAGACGGGGAGAGAGGAAGAGACGGGGGAGAGAGAGAGGAAGAGACGGGGGGAGAGAGAGAGGAAGAGAGAGGAAGAGACAGGGGAGAGAGAGGAAGAGACGGGGAGAGAGAGGAAGAGACCGGGGGAGAGAGAGAGAGGAAGAGACTGGGGAGAGAGAGAGGAGAGAGAGGAAGAGATGGGGAGAGAGAGAGAGGAAGAGAAAGGAAGAGACAGGAGAGAGACAGAGAGGAAGAGACGGGGGAGAGAGAGAGGAAGAGAGGGAGAGAGAGAGAGGGGGGAGAGAGAGATGGGGAGAGAGAGAGGGGAGGGAGAAGGAGAGAGGGGGAGAGAGGGGAGAGAAGCAGGGGGAGAGAGAGGAGAGGGAGAAAAAGAGAGAGGGGGGAGGGAGGGAGAGAGGGTGAGAGAGAAATAGGGAGAGAGAGGGGAAGAGAGAGGGGGGGAGGGGGAGAGAGAATAAGTGTGAGAGGTGTAGAGAGAGAGAGAGGGGAGAGAGAGGGGAGAGAGAGAGGGAGAGAGAGAGAGGAGAGAGAAAGAGAGAGAGAGGAGAGAGAGAGGAGAGGAGAGGAGAGAGGAAAGAAGGGGGAGAGGAAAAGGGGAGGGAGGGGGAAGGAGGAGAGGAGAGGGAAGAGACAGAGAGAGAGTGGGGGGAGGAGGAGAGAGAGGAGGGGAGAGAAAGACAGGGAGAGATAGGGAGGAAGAGAGAGGGGGGAGAGAGAGGGGGAGAGAGGAGAGGATTGAGGGTGGAGAGAGAGGGAGAGAGGAGAAAAAGCAAGGGGAGGGGAGACTGAGAACAGATAGAGAAAGGAGGAGAGTGGTGAAGAGAGAGGGGGGAGAGGAAGAGGGGGGAGAGAGAGGAGAGGAGAGAGGGGGGGAGAGAGAGGAAGAGAGAGAAGAGAGGACGATAAGGAGAGAGAGGGGGTGTTAGAGAGAGAGAGGGGGTGTTAGCAGGGCCGTCTTTTAAGGAAGGGCAAAAGGGGCAGCTGCCCTTGGCCCTGTCATTGTTGTGGGGCCCAAAGCAGCTGCCTCGTACTTGCTAACTATCCCAGTTTAAATTCCCTTGTCCTTGAAGTTTCAGTCCCGTGCTGTGTCCGATATCTCAGTGTGAAGTGCTGGTACTAATGCTGGCCAGCTCTGCCCTATTGTTGTGTACAGATGACTCACCTGTGTTTACGTGTAAATAACCGGGCATTTATATGTAAATAGCGGCGGCATTCATAAGTAAATAGCTGCAGCCAGCGGCATTGATATGTAAATAAAGGCGGCATTCATATGTATATCATGCCCCCCTGTAGTAAGGAGATGATGTGCTGTAACCTCTAGCAACCAATCAGTGAGCAGTATTACTGTACAGTAATCTCTAGCAACCAAATAACAAGCAGAAATCATGTGCTGTAACCTCTAGCAACTAATCAGTGAGCCGTAATGTGTGCTGTAACCTCTAGCAACCAGTCAGTAAGCAGTAATGATGCTGTAACCTCTGGCAACCAATCGCAATTGCTGCCTGATCTGATACAGTAAACTGATTTTAAGTCTAGCTGCTATTTATTGTATGTCTCAGAGCAGGTGGAGAGTGAAATTGCATGGGGGGGAGAAACTTTTGCCCATGTCCAATCAATATTAAAGATTGC